>BMAO01001808.1:22156-110208 GCA_019973975.1 Trichonephila clavata | reverse complement strand
CCTTGCAGGTCGTCATAGACCACTCTGGGAATCACTGCTCTACAGGGACACAAAGAGCGATTTTCTTTTCTGTATATGCTGTTGGATTATTATTTTTGTTTATTACTATTTATTCATTTTTTATTTTAATTAATGAATTAATATTTGAAAAAACTGTATTAACATCAAATGTCATCCACTACACGTTTAAAAAATGTATTTGAACTTGAATGGATGAATAGAAATTATTTTATTAACTATTGAAAATTTGAACAATATATTGAAGTGTGTGCGTGTAGCGTATATAGTTGAGGCTGATTTCTTTTTCACATTTTATTTGTAGAATTTCTTACTTGAAGAATCGAATGGCGATTTCTTATAATCTTTCATTTTTTCCCCCGCATATCACAACAGGTTATTTGATCCTGCCAGATTTCTTGTAATAAATCTGACTAATTAAGTTGTAGGGTTGTCCGGTGTTGGTTCTTTATATGTAGATTTGCCTATGGGTATTTATGTTGGTTGTTTCTTGATTGAACAGAAATCTTCTCTGGATTAGTTTTAATCTTCTTTTATCATGGTCCCAAATATATGAAATCAATATCAATTAGAATAATTAATCAATAGGCGCGAACACAAACACTTAGCAGAAGCAACAAGCAGCTGCGATGCACATGACGAACACAAAGACAAAGAAAGTGAGCACACAGCTCTCTGGGTTTAATAACTGGCGGTGAAGGTCACGCGACTCCTTTCTAAGAGGAGACGTGATTGGTTGCAAACGCGCGGGAGCAATTAGATTAAAATTAAGATTATCGCATTAATCTTGTACCAAATAATTAAAAAATATTTGAAAGGATTTAATCTAAAAAAAATAGAGGGAGTCATTGCATATTATATATATATATAGGGAAAGTGTGTGAACTAATAGTAGAAAATGAAAAACAAAAAAAATAAAATAAAAAAATGTTAGCAATCATGTATATTAACTGTTTTATTGCAAATTTAAAAGTACATATTAATTGTGTCCTGCATTCCAATCTTTTAATTGCAATTACGTTGAAGAAAATATAATTGTTTGTAATAAAGTATGTCAGAAATAAGTGAGAACATATATGTGTATATATATGTAAGTTTAAAATGTGTTGAGTGTTTCCCATGATATTTTCTTCGTGTTTAACTAGCAAGGGACTGAAAAACTTTAAATAGCAAACCAAAATGGAATAAAAAGGTTTATTCTAAATTTATTAATTGAATTTTTTTCTAATGCAGCTTCAGTGCTTATTCTGTCGCAAGAGTAAGTGAAACTTATCAATCTGCTTGAAATTTTTATTTTTATTTTTAACTGCTGATTTTTGTTCATTTTAAGAGAATAAGGGAACTCCTAAAATTATCAGTTTAGAGAAATACATAGTAATTCATTTGAAAAGTAAAAAGTAAGTATACTAATTTTTTTATAATATAATCATTTACAAAGTTATATTATACAAAGTTTTTATATATAAATGACCTCAAATGGACTACACCATTTTTAAAGTCAACACAATGTGAAAATCATACATTTATGAAATATTAAATATTACATTTCAAAATTAAATAACACCATTTTTTTCATTGAAATTTTAGTTAAGTATATCAAAATACCCAAAGTAAAAGAGTTTTGTTTCAATATTTTTTAAGATAGTACCATTTTAATTATTTTAATTACAAATTTATATTAATATGGGCCATAAGTGCCATTCAAAGAACTCTAAAAGTCAAAGGAAAAATATTTTATTTCAATAAATTGAGCCTTAATGGCCAAGATTTCACGACGAAAACGATTTGTGATGAAACCACGGATAACACCTTTCGTGGTTTCACATAAGGTCGCAATCATTTTTTGATAGACAACACAATCATTAACCACCATTTCACAATTCTGTATATAGATACTTCAGAATCAAATGCAACATTCAAACTTCAATCACTTGATAATTGATGTAATGAAGGAAATGAAAACCAAAAGTCTATTGTTATTTCAATATACAATTGCTCAATAGTTTCAATTAAAAATATAAATGAAGAATAATAAAATTTAAATGATTTGAAATATGAAATAAATTGCATTCAGAGAGAAAAAATTAAATCTGATGCAATAGACTTCGAAAGTATTTTACTAATTTTAACTAAAATGATTTTTATAAATTTTTTGCAATTATTTCAAAATATGTAGATTTAATGTTGGAATTAATCATATAACGTAGTCTCATTGATGGCACTTTGCTATATACCTATATAACCATATATTCATTTTTGACACCCAGGAGCGGGCAGAATAACCAGATGGGTTTTTTCTTTTGAAGTAAATTATAGATCCCCCTCCTTACGGCCTGAGGTGAAACAGTTGTTGATTTGATTCTTGGACGGTCTGATGTACCCCTCTTTTTCTTCTCCGATACCCAGAGATGAGTTGATTCAACAGATGGCCCTTTCCTCACTGTGATCTAAGGAAGGGACACACCTGTTTTGACGGCTGTCTATTCCTTCGTTCCCCCTCACATGCGGACGTGAAACACTTGTAGGGAAGGGAGTGTAGGCTATTGTACGGAAGAAATGTCAAGGTGTGTATTCTCAGTGTCCAAGTGATAGGTAGATTTTTGAACCTCCATATGGTTTACGAGGAGAGGCGGCATAAAGGATCTCAGTTCAGACAGACTTTTGTCCTTGAAGAACCAATGGTGGTTGGGAACAAGATGAAGGGTACCGGGTGCAGACTCGTGTTCCTACCAATCAGGAGTTATTGGGTGCGTGACTCAGGGTGGTTAAAGAAACGGTTTGGAAGGTGACCAAGGATTTATGCGATACGAGCAAGAGAAAGGCGAAAGGCTGCTTGCCAGCGGGAAGACCAGGGACAAGAGGAGCGATCTGGATTTCAATTTTCTTCAGCAAAAGGCTGGGGGAAGCGAAATATTCATACCGGCTTTCCAGGAAAATAGGAAGCTTGCCTAGTGTTGCGAGCAACCTACTAGAAACTCCATTCTGAGCAATTCGCGAGCATTAAGATATCCAGTTGAAGACCAACAAGACAGGTGTGTACTAATATAAGCAGCTGATAGCTAAAGGTGTAAAATAAAGTGCTGATAGGTGCCATTATACAGGGATCAATTTCTGCTAAATGTAAATAAAATAATATTTTACCATATGTGTGGGATCCCTCTAGCTATCCAGGAATTAAGTAAACTTGGTGGTCACGACATTACAACCTCTATAGAGCGAACTGTAGTAATTTTAATAGCGCCGAATCTTGTAATTGTAGGTTATAGAGAAACTCGACGGACACCAGTGTACGTACTTCACATTCCGTACAAAACTTTGATGAAATGTTCGATTTATTTTTAACACATTCTTCGAAGCGACACGAAGGTTATTAGCAACCAAGCCTTTTTTTGAAGTCCGATTCTTAAATTTTGCCGAGACTCAAAGTGTTCACGTTGGTTTGGTTTGGAATTTTGGCGAGTAGGGTTTCAGTACAAGTAACGCTATCGTCACCTGATTGTGGTTCAAAATTACGAGATACGTTGGAACTAGTCCTCGTGTCGCTTCCAACAGTAAGAGTTATATTTACGTCACACTACAAAGCTGCACGAGGGCTTTTGTTGTTGGACCTTGTTGTTTTGAACCATGGAAAAGTGACGAGGAGGGCCTGAGCTGTTGCATTCTCCTCTCCCAGCTCCCACACCACATTAAGGGGAGGTCGTTTTAGCCTCGACATATTTAACGGGGATCGGCCCCCTCTGCAAGGCGGGTTTTCAGCGGTACAAGGCTCGAAATCATGAAACGCAGGCCACGAATACGTGACAGTGACTACTAGCCTATTGCTGCCAACACGTTGCTTCTATTTGCGACATTCATGAACAACCAATGAGTCATTAAACGGTACTAGGGGGTCACAATGTTAAACTACTAAAATTTATTTGATCTCCCAAAAAGTAAATAGATATAATATTTTATTTAAATTTGTGTTGGGCAGCGCTTTCTAAAAATATTCACTACTGTCGGAATAATTAAAAATTGTGTTACATTTTAAAGTTCATTGCTGTTTAAAATTCAAAAGTACAATTTTTTTTTCAAAATATTTGCTCATTTGTAAAATTAGTGAAAAAAAATATTTAACAATGACTATTTAAAGAAATTGAGTCCATGTAAAGAGGTGTGGGGAAGGGGCGTCTTTTTAACAGAGCAAATTTTTTTCTGAAAAAAAAAATTCTCCGAGTATTTTTTCCCCACAAAATTTTGAATAAATTATGATAATATTAGAAATAGTGTCGTCCAGTTTAATCTGTTATGATTTTCAGGCAAAACATTTAAGTCACAAAACTCACATTTGCATCAAAATATTATTCATTTTAAGATAAAAGGAACCTAATCAAAACGCAGAACTATTGAAAGTTACTAAGTAACTTCTTCCCACAAAGCCAATATATTACTCAAAAATAATCCTATCAGAATAATTTGGGTTGCAAATAATTATTAAACGCATATACTATTTTATCAATAAAAATTACATTTTTCAGAGATTTGACACTATTTTATTTTGTGTCTCCTTATCGCGTAACAGCTTCCGTTGTTACAACCAACTTTTTTTTAAATTTATATTTGAGAAACTGAATAACGAAATCTCTAGGATTTATTATTTTGATTCCCTCTCACATTTGTTAAAAATATGAATCATGATTACAAAAAAAAGCATGTAGCGATGGTTCCTATATAAACCAATAAAAGCCTACGGACTGAAGTGGTAATTTTGGTCTAGTGGTATGTTAAGTGCTTACAGATCAAAAGGTACCGAATTCTGTCCTCCTCATTGGTGACTTTGATACTGAACTAAGTAAAACGCACAGCAGTCATGACGCCATCTACCAGCTGCAAAAACAACCAAAGCAATCAGCCACACTTGATGCAGCAAACAAAGCCGTAAGATCCACTTGACGCAACAGCAAAAACTCACATGTTCTCCATAACAACTATATCATTTATTCGCCTACCCACCGACTCACTGGTTGGGGAGTGTGTAGCGGTGGTTTCCATATGAGCTAGTAACAGCCTCCGGACTGAAGTAATACTTTTGATCTAGTGGTATGTTACGCGCTTACGGAGCCGAAGGTCGCGAGTTCTATCATTCTCAAACATGAACGTTTTGGTCAAGCAATCGAAAAGGTAACTGTGGGATGCAAGCTCAGGTGGTTGTCAGTTGACCTTGATTCAAAATTACTAAGTCCTTCGTCAATGCCCCTCGTATTGAAGATAAGTACGACATTAGTAAACTATCAATCAATCAACAGGAAACATGAATGAACTAATAGTGTGATTCTCTCTCTCTCGTATATCTTTAGTATTGAAGATAGATTCATATATATAACAGATTTATTTTAATTGTACTATTAACTTCGAGAAACAAAAACAAAAAAAAAGAAAATTAAGACGCCCTCCTAACAAAGAAGCAGAATCCAATATTTTTCACAAAAAAGGTCTTGAAACCAATTTTTTAAAGATATTGTATGGAATAAGAACAGTTGCTTCTCGAGAAAAATTTGTATCTTAATGTTCATGTCCGGTGGAATGTGGTAGAAAAAGAAGTATGATCTGAATGGGCTAAATTCATGTGACGTCATAATCACATGAATGACAGTATCCTTAGCCAATTAGCTCAAAAATTCATGTGACGTCATAGTTACACGATAAAAGCAATCATGTTTTTCCGATTAATCAGTTTATGCACTTCATTGTGTTGCCAACCTTTGCTCTTTGCAAAAAAACTATCGGTTGAAAAGTAAATATATCTGTCAGTAATAATAATGCACATGAGTATACAAAATAAATTTTATTTAAAAGTACATTCCTAAAATATGATTATTTTTAAAATTTTAAATTCTTTTTGAAGAAATGTTTTTTCATAGTATTTGAAAATATGTTTAAACAATAATAAAATTTGATATTTTATCTAAGTTTTACAGATAGAACAACATGTATATACGAGGGGTGATTAATAAGTAAGGTCTCCAATAGTATAAGAAGTAATAGTAATAAGTTAAGAATAATCTAATAGTAATAAGTTAATCTCTAATAGTAATAAGTTAAGAATAACATTATAATAATTACCAATGACTCCATGGGCTCGCCATATATAAAATTATTATACAAAAATAAGCACTTATCTTGATAATTTGTACGTTTTATAATTAATCTCTTAACTACCGCGCTCGTTTAAAAGTTAAGCGATTCGCTTCCTAATGCCACCGTTTCCAAGTAGACGTGTATGTGATGTATTGGTTGGGAGAAAAGGAATAAATAAGCAAATCCTCTGAAATAAATACATTCTTCAAAAACACTGTCAATGTCCTTGTATTGCATTCCAAATCCTTAGGAATAATTTTATGGATAACAGTCCACAAAAAAAAAAAGTATTTCCGAAAGACGTATGCATTCGTCCAAGGCAATTAATGCTTTGGCTATGCGGAGGAGTTTATATATGCCGTTGGCTCTTAAGACAAAGTCGTATTGTAACTTTAGTGCTGAAGTATTGTATTATTGAATTAAATGCATTGTTTTTGTATGGGGGGAGTGCGATGAAAATTATGACTGAATATTGGGTCGCAAATATTGAAACTTTGAGAAGCACTGAATTAATATGAAACTTATTGTTGGCACTTTTACAAAATAATTTTGAGTCTTTTAATGTTATAAAAACCACATTTAATTTATAAAATCAATGATATAATTTAAATAACTATAGAGAAAGATAAAAAAAATACCTAACTGAAATTGCTTTTAATTTGATCTTACTTTTATATGCATATTTTGATGGGACAAATTACCCTAAAAATAACCATAATATCGAATTTTTTATTGCTTCATTCTAATTATGATACTTTTCTAAACGAGTGTACTTAAGCACGTAGTTCTAGCTATATTATTTAGCTAGTTATTTAACTTTTTTTTAATAGTATATCGACACTATTTCTTGCCGTTCTTTTTATAATGTCCGACACGAAAAAAATTATAAAAGTAAAAATATGACTCGCGAAATACCAATCCCATGCATAGAATTGTAAAAAATACTTTAAATATTAGAAAAAAATCTTTTTTAAGTATTGAAATACTTGTAGTAGGTAATACCATTAAAATATATTCAAATATTTTAAAAACATTTATAAAATTTAAAATAATTTGTTTAACATGGTAATTTCTTTCTAAAATGTGTATTTCATGTATATATATATATATATATTCAATAGAATACAATTTTAATTTTCCTATAAATATGTAATTAAAATATTGAGTACAGGATACTGTGTCCCCTTAATTTCCCAACCTCTTTTTAATACTAAACAGACTTCATTATATCTGACACCATCATTGAATAACTGCGATAACGAATTGAAGTGTTTCTTCTCATGCAATGAGAATGATCGGAGCAGAAGTTTCTCTGAGGACAAACACACTTGGCAATAGAGAACTCCGTTAAGTGGCACTTTCTTTTCCAAACGGTATTCTTCCGGTTTAAATCTATTGTCGTGTTGATTTGTGGCGATATTTCGTTCACGTTTTTATCTTTACCTGAAGCTCTTGGGGTTGAAGGTTTTTTTCTTACCCTCTTAATCTGGGATCTATTCATTGTTAAGGCAAAGGCTACTCTTTTTATTATCTATTCTCTTTTATGTCCAGTTTACTTTTAAAGGTGCTGGGAGCTTGTTCCGATACCGGTTTGTTGTTTCCTCAAGAATATCGAATTTCGATCTAGATTTGATTTTGGTTTGTAGTATCGATATTTTCACACAAAAGACCATCACCTAGTTTGTTCAGTGTATTGAAAACTAAACAAGGCCATTTAGAAAGATTTACACGCTTTTTAACTAGTTAATTGCGATTGACGAGTTTATTCGTCATGGAAAAGTTGCAGAATTTTGTGTCCTGACGAGTATACACGTCATGCGGAAAATGTAGTGACCATTGGCTATTTAAATTGTAATTTTTGAGAAAAACCAAACACATCCTCAAATTTCAAGATGTTTAGAATACTTTGTGGCCACACCGGAGTAAAAAACATAAATAAAAAAAATATGAAAAATGTAAGATGAATTCATGCGCTATCGTAAGCACCGGCTGAAATAGCGTATAATTTCACAGAACGAATTTGTTTATGTACGATTATATTGTTTTTAGATGTTAGCCTAAAAGAAGCAAAGGCAAAAGTCGGAGAGTTGATTTTTACCGATTTTTTTTAAAATTCATACCTTTATATGTATTTAATTTTTAAACGAGCCAAATTCCCTTTTACCCTGTGACCCGGCTAAAGGTGTGGAAGGAAATAAAGGATCATTCGACACGATAAATTTCAACTATTTTATTTACCACTATAAACGACTCACACACAAATAACACTATAGATAAAATAAGTTAGTCAAGCAATAGAGGGAAGAGAGGAGATTTGCGTTTGCATATAATAATGTGATTAATCTCCTTAATTTTACTTTACTCAGAAGCTAAGTAATTAGTGTCCGCTTAACGATATTAACGCTTTAATCATCAACGTAATATGAAATTGAAAGTAACTGACATTAGGCAGTCTTCTAATAAACTGAAAGCACTTTCTCTTCCTGATAATAATCCTCTACATGGTAATCTTTACCTTGAATCTTTCTTGACACTTCCTGTTAGCTAAACTTCTGACTTTCTAACTTTCTGTTTACCTACTCTCTTCACTGCCAATTCACTAGCTATTCACTATTCTCTTCATTTCTAATCCATTCACAATTCACAAAACTTTAACTCATGAAGTAGGAATATATATAATAAACTTAATTTGCACATCACGTTTCCTTCTTTAGGAAAAGATTGGTTAATATTTGCTGGCCCAAAAGAATACCCAAGAGGATTAATAGAGGGTCGTGTGTAGATCTGTCGCAATTTTTTGTGCGTTATATTCGAGTAATATGTATGTGATCTATGTTTATGTTAATGATATAAATAAGTATTAGGAGTGAAAGGGGTAATTTTATAAAATAAACCTATCTTTTATACCCAATTTTTTAACAGCGACATTTATTCTGTATACTCATCATTGCTCGATTTCTGTGACGAACATAGTTACAAGCTCGCAAACAGGGATGTCTCAGTTAACTGGCTAGTAAAATTATTTTGTGAAAAAAATCTATTTAATGAATCACGTCCCTGTATCTCCTGAATCAAGTTCGTGCTACTCAAAGGTGTAAAGTTTAGAATCCCTAACTGATCTCGAGCTGGAGAAAAATTAAGATTTCTCCTCCACTGAAAATCTTGAACTGGCCTTATTATTATTATTATTTTATTATTATTTTTGCAAATTTTTGAAAAAATATTGTTTAGTCTTTGTTTTTACAAAGATATAACTTGAGATAAGGATTTATTGTAAATACAGAGAGGGCATTAGATGCTGCGCTAAGCCCTGTTTTTATGTAAATATATACTAAAACATTTGTAAAATTCTCCTATTCAAAATCGTATTGCTGCATTTGCTTATCATTAATTATAATTGCATTTAATTTTAAAGTAGAAGATTTAGAATATCTGACCAGACCAAAATTTCCAGCTTTCTTGTAGCAATTTTGCTCAAAGCTGAAAAGACTAAATTGCTCCATGTTCGAAGCAAGCTAGTGAAGAGTAATCGGTTGTACAGGTACCTAGCTATCTAAGATACTGTTGTCTATACTAACTGTTAGTGATGCCCCCGTAGAAATTGAAGAATCAGATACAGTGAAAGCTATTCTTGTTGTCATCGGATTTTCACATGCTCCCTCCCCACTAAGTCAAAGATGTATTTCTAGATGTTTTTACTATGTCATGATTTGATCAGTTGTATCAAAGTTGACGAATGGTGACACTGTACCCACATAAATACCAAAGAACTTTTCAACTTTACCATCCTTTAGCACACCCTTTGAAATGCTAACACGTGTTTTTCAATTCCTGCTATAAGTTCACTCGTTCTCTCTCTATATATATTTATATATCTTGTTCAAATTTTCAATCGTTTATAAAATACTTTCCTTCACCCATTCAAGTTCAAATACAATTTTTTAAACTTGTAGTGGATGACACTTGATGTTAATACAAACTTTTTCAAATATTAATCCATTAATTAAATTTAAAAAAATGAATAAATAGAAACAGCAAAAAATAATTGTCCAACAGCATGTATACAAAGGAAAATCGTTCGTTGTGTTCCTATAGCTCAATAGATAGCGTGCTGGAATTCTAATCCTACCTGGTAGGACGTAATTTCTGAGAATGTAATTTCTTTTAACAAAAGTATTTTATTAGAATAATTAAATTTAATTGTGTGATGAATAAATAGAACAAGCACAAAGGAAAACCAGTACAATACCATATATAGAAAGGAAAATGGAAAATCACTTTCTATTTTGTCCCTTAATATTGTGATTCTGTCATATGTATATACATATTTAAAAATTAATTGTAACTATTTTTTTAAAAGTAACTAAAATAAAAAATTTCTATGTTGATCTAAGTAGGAATTGACGTAAATTTTTTTATTACATTACTTTGTTTTTTCAATTATTTGCCAATAGACGAAACTTGAGTGTGATAAATAATCTACTTGATTATACTAGAAGTAGACGGAATCAAATTTGAATGGAAGTTATGGCCATTATTAAAACTTGCGCATAATTCAGTTGTGATACTGTGGAGCCCTATCCATTTATTTTTTACATACGAAAATTTTATTGTTTACATATGACATCGAAAATTAATTGTGCGCAGTTTCATTACAACCACATAATATTTCTTTTCCTTATCTCGATTTTTTTAAATACTAAAATTAGTTTTCACTTAAGAAGAAAAAAGTATTTTTTAAATATGTTTGTTTAAATTTAGTTTTAAAACGTGCTTCAGAATTACTTAAAGTATAAAAAGTAACGCCATTTGTTAAAAAAGAAAATTTAAAGTTGGCGAATGTTTCATTGTGAAAATAGCTAATATGTTGCCAATTCTATACACGTGATTATCAAAATGTTTATATGTTTCCTTCTGAATTATATCAAAATATAAACTAATTTTCTGAAATATTGTGTAGAGTAGCGAGAACTATTTAAAAAATATATTTTATTTAACAATAATGTTTGAATTTTGCTTCGATATCTGTTGGAGAATTATCCAGCAAATGCAGTCACACAATAAAATAATAAAGATAACTAATATTTAATAGAAGTTTTTCTAGAAACCAACCGGAAATCGTAAATGTAAATGTCCCGAGTTAACAATTCCAAAATTTTGAAATTACTTTCTAGATTTTACCATTTTTTGACAGGAACTGATAAATACCAAATATACAAAGTGAAACATAGAAACAAAATACATAGATTAAACCCCAGTCCTTTGTTTTATATAACGTAACATGACTATAGATCTTTTTGTCACCGTAGTTGTTTAAATGCACCGCTAAATATGGAAAATGTTTCAGCAGTTTCTAGTCTATTTCGTCAGAACAATGTAGCCAAATATGTAACATTCTCCTTGACTTCTCCTGAGTATCCTTTGAACCTATCTCAAAAAAAAGAAGAAAAACATGGTAAATTTTTAAAATATGCCTTTAATCCATCACACATGCCACAAAAGAGTCAGCTATCTTATCACGAACTGTAATTTACTTACACGAGGAAGAACTGCTGTGGCTTAGATTTCTGTCCACTTACTTTATTGCACTCAGATTATGTACTCAGTCAAATCGGAAAGGTTTTTAAGATAATTTTATATTGGTCAATATTTTGACTTTTTTTAAAAAAATGCTTGATCCTTTCTGTTCGGATTAGGGTATTTTTTGCTGATAAAAGGAAGTGTTATATATTCTTATGTAATTATATGAAAAAGACTGACAATATACAAAAACAAGATTAAGCAAACATAACTTAGTTACATTTCGGTGATCAAAACAATCCAATAAAAGCTACTGTTTTATTAGATAAAGCATTATGCCTTTTGTTTTAAGGGGGAAAAAATCATACAAAAAAAAGCCAAGATAGCATTTTAAAGATTAAAATTTAGAATGTAAAATCATCCAGAAAAAAATGACGAGTGTACTTTTTTTTTGGGGTGGGGGTGATATTATTAATTTTATCTTGTTTTAGTCGATATTAAAACTTCTGATGTGACTTTGTTCGGAAATTAATAAACCTATCACTTAAATCTTAGATTTAAGGGGTTCACCTTCGTGACAGCCTGTTTTTAAAGCATTTTTAGAGAATTCTTTTTGACGATCAGTAAAAAGATAGAACTTTAAGTTTCTGCCATTTATTTATATGTATTTTAAGAGTATGTATCCAATAGAACGCATGAGTTATAGCGCTCTGAGCACGGCCCTCCTTGGGGAAAAAATGGACTCTCACTTCCTCCACGCGATTCCGACTGATTGGCTTATCTGAAATAAAATAAATTAATGGCCTTTTTAATCTAAAAGCTTAAACGCACAGAATGGACTATACTCAATTGACAATATCAAAAATTGGATTTTGGGTAGACTTCTGAAGAAAAAGTTTCGAGATTCATGGTTTTGTTTATTGTGTTTTTGTTGCAAAAAATAGAAATATTTTGAATTTTGGAGTGATCGTAATGCATTTGGTGCATATATGTATGCTGAGTTTACCCTATAAATTTGAAATAATTCAGTCAAAACGTTCTTAAGATAGGAGATATATAACACAGTTCTGAGAAAACGCTTTTAAAGTTTCAAGTCCGATTAAAACGATGGAAATCTTAACTTACGTCAGTCGGCGATGCCTGGTAGTGAAGACTAAAACAAGTTCAACGAAATATTCAATAACTATAGATATTTCATTTTAAACCTCTACAAACTTGTATGAACGTATATTTGCATAGAAGGGTCAATGGTATTAAGCCGACTGTACACAATAAGACCAGCCTTCAATTGTCAACTCAGCACACCGAAGAGCTGTTCTTCTAACACTTGCTTCTTTATAACGAGTTCGAATTTTAAAAAATCACCTTACCACCATATTCTAGACATGTTAAGAAATCAATTTATGGGGAAAAATTTGATTTCTTTTAACCCATCACATGAGTGAACCCCATTAAAACACTGCAAGGAAATTCCTAAAGTGGTTATTATTACTGCAAAAATCTATTCATTTGTTTTTGTCGTTCTCATATTCATCGATTTAGCAAAGGCAATAATAAGAATACTAGATTATACCGAAGGTGGCAACAAATGGGACTGCCGATTCCGGAGTGTCCTGGCTACAGAGGCTAGCCTGCAGTGGATCCATGAGTGGAAATAGATCGAGCTTTAGTGCTTTTGGGGTGAAAGCTGGGTACCCGAAAATATGATTTGGTGGGTGAGTGGGTGGATTTCTGTGGGTTGTTTTTGCACTGTATGTACGATCTTGTTTCTCCTCAGGATGAATTTCCATGCCCTTGTAGTAATGACTTCTTAATCTTGCGATTATGGATGTTGTAATTCTTGGGAATTAAAGTCTGTAGCCGCCCAGTCAATATGGTGGACATGACCCTCGGTTTATAACCGTGTGGGCTCGGGTTCGCGAGTCCCGAATAAGGCAAGAATGTAACTTCTTCAGGAAAAGTAATAGGACTTTCACCTGACAGGGATTCCCGTCTCGAATGAAAAGTTGCACACCCCTTCTATTACATGCTGGGATCATAGTTTGTAATAAATGTCTACATTCTTCAGTTTGTATTGTATGTTTCTGTTCTTCCACTCGTCTTCATATGCATCACAGGATGAAACAACAACAATAACAAAATCTTTTATGAGGGTTTTTTGATGGAATGAGGTAAGAGCCCAGATCTGGTTACAACGTTTGCACCAGCAAGTGTGATGGTAGTACGAGATTGGTTATCATTTGACCCCTAGAGTAGCGCATTCCCAGGTGGCGGGCAGATAGGGGAATGCTTCCCCTGGTTTTTCCTGTGGGTGGTAGAAGGAAAATACCAACAGAGAGAAGGCCAACGTCTAAGGAGGCAATTCCCCTCAATTTTTTCCATGGATAGTGCAATCCATATAAGTTATATCAGTGCTTCTCTAACTTTCAATATTTGCGACCTAATATTCAATCATAATTTTCTTCACCCCTCCTCCGTCCCTCCATATAATAGCAATGTATTGAAATCAATGTCCAATACATTGACGTTAATGCTACAATACGACTTTAACCTCTTAAGGACCACCAGTGTACATAAGCGTCTCACTCATCCAAAGTGTTAATTGCCCCAGACGTATAAATACGGCTTTCCGAAGTATGATCTTTTCTATGCACTGCTATCATAAAATTATTTCAAAGGATTTGAAATGAAATTCAGAAGATTTTGTAAGGCTTTACAATGTTTGCGAAGGATTTACTTATTTCAGAGGATTTGCTTATTTATTCCTTTCCTATCCCCTCCAGTACATCCCATAAACACGCCTACCTGGAAAACGGTAGCATTGGGAAATGAATCGCGTAACTTTTAATCAACTGTAAAAGGATTGATTATAAACAGTACAAATTATCAAGATAAGTGTTAATTTTTATGTATAATTTTTTTGATATGAGAAGCAATGTGGCAGTTATTAAACTTTTTCTTAACTTAGTATTGTTACATTATTTATAAAAAATACAATGTGTAGTACTGATACATTTGTAAGTTTATTACATAGTGTAAATGTGTATTTTATTTTTTATTATGTCGGATTATATTTTGCTCGTTTACTTTTAGTAAATTAATATTTTTTTTTAGAAAAAAAAATCTTTTGTTTTAAATTTTTCAATATGCCTTAATTTCGATTTTTTGATATTTAAAGTATTAAATGTCGCTAAGTTGACATTAAGTACATATCTACCATTTAAAGTAATATTTAGGAAGAACCCTTATTTTATAAAGTGGTTATTAAATGTATTCTCCTCAAAGGAGCGACTCTTGTCCCTTCCCTCTGTTGTCTGACTGGATCATCCTAATTATAGTGTTAAATGGATTTGTGTTCGAGTCAATTAAAGTGTTAAATAAAATAATTGGAAATTATCATGTCGAATTATCCTTCACTTCCTTCCACACCTTTAACTGGGTCTCAGGGTAGAAGGGAAGTAGGTTCGTTTCAATTTTATTTGTCTGTGTTATTTTGATCATTTGCATATCCAACTCATCACTATCACTCCTGAAATGTGCAGGATGTTAAGTGCATTATTTCTTAAGGCTGCAATTTCATTTTTGTGGAGTGCAATTTTCATATAAATTATATATATTATTTATAAGTACACATTATTTAGACTAAAAAAATGAAGTTTAATGGCTAAACCAACAAAAGAAGCATGGGGAATAAATTCAATCAAAAACTGAACATTAAAATGTTTTTTACTGCAAAAATTATCCCTTTCCTTACATCAATTGTTCTGGAACGAATATGTTAAGGATTACTGATTATTTATAAAGCAAGATATACCTCACCACTGTATAACTGTCATAAAATGAATCTCAATTTAATTTTATCTTAATGTCGTTCTCAAATATCGATTTCTGATTCTAATCCGTTACTGCAGAGCAGTTCAAAGAGAGCATTTGTAAAAAAGAAATCTGCTTTTGAAGAATAATCGATCGAGGCAAATGAAAAAAAAAATCAATGAAACAAACTTGGAAATGTAATCTACTTAATGTTTTAGAGCAATAAAAGATGTGTGTAAACATCCGATAATAATGTGTTCTTGATGGAATAAGCACTTAGAAGATCGTAGAATGATAATTTTGAGAAAGACCAGAGGGGGGGGGATATGGCGATTTATGAAGTTCTCTATCTTCTAATGTCATCACACAATGACGATTTTTTTTCTTTATTATGAACTTAAAAATGCATTGTAGTGAAATCGAAAACAATTTAAACCTTTTTAATTTGAATTTCCTGTCTCTCCAAATGAGGAGCCTTCTGCTGCAGTAATTTTTTTCTTTTGATTACCTTATACCAGGGGTGACCAACCTTTTTGGGAAGAGTTCCACTGTTTAATAAAAAATGGTTATGTGCGCCACTTTTTACTTTTCCAACAAACAAATATGGAAAAGTTAAAAAAAAAATATTACTCGTAAGTTTATTATGGGATTCTTACTCAAACATAACATTTTTAATGCAAGTCTATGCATAGTAGAAATTTAAAAATAATATAATAAATAAAATGAAATTGCAAACCTAGGTTTTATTATTTTTTAGTTCAATCAATTGGGTCAGGTATAAAATAAAAATGAGTTACTTGGATCATTTAATTCAAAATAATTATTAAACGCTCAGTATTAACGGCTTTTGAATCACTGCTTTTTTTTTACCAAGTCATCTATATTAGGATTAGCTTTTGTTGTTGCTAAAAAAATTAAGTTATTATAGGTGCACATCATCTAATTTGGAGTGATATTTATTTTACTATGCTTAACGGGAAACATTTACTCACAAACATATTTTGATCCAAATTATGAGGGTTTTGGTTTAAGACAACCGCACTTCCAATAAAATTGTAGAAAATAATTACTTATTAATATGTATACAAATTTTTGTAATTTTTCAGTAAGTCTTCGCGTGCCACTGTTGCAAATCCACCGTGCCACAATATGACACGCGTGCCGCAGGTTGGCCACCCCCCTGCCTTATACAATAGTTCCAAAATATAAGTCTATTGTCGGCCGACGGATGGCTGAGTGAAAAATAATGGTTATCGAGAATGAGATTATAAAAGAATAAATACGAGTGTTTCCTCAGAAAATATTTCCCCCCCTCTCTTATAACTACCACACCACCGGGAAGACGTTTTAGCTCTCGACACATTCATCGTGCATTGCTCCCCCACACGGTGGGTCTTCAGTGGTACTGGGCTCGAATTCATGACAAGCTAGCCACGATCCGATGCCTTGACCACTTGGCTACCGCGACCACTGCATCGAAACCACAGATGTGGTACCTAATATACCTAGGTGCAATGTAGTTTGCCCACTACTGATCTGAATTAAACTTCTTATACTCAAGAAAAGAAGAATACGTAGAATGGAATGACGAAAAAGAAGAATGTGATGTAAATATGTATAATAATATCAATGCTGGATTTATATATATATATATATAGGCAATGCCAATAAGGACTCATTCAGGGGTGGAATTTATTTCCATGGTAGCATTTGTTAATGTTCCTTACAAATACATATAAAGAGCACATTTCATATAGGAAAGTGGGTAATTGGTGTCGTCTGGGGCTACAATTATTTCTGTAACTGGTAAATGGGTTTTCATCAAGGATGGCGGCGGGAGCGGTAATTTTCATCATGTTCATGGGCAAATTGTGTAAACTCGGACCTACGTATACTCCCAAGCTTATAATTCAATGCATCAGTAAATTTATAAGGTCGAAAAACAATCAAACCTATATAAGTAATTTTCTTTCGCCTTAACCATTTCTTTTTTTGCCTATTTCTAAGCATCCTATTTTCTGAGAATCGAGCACTATATAGGCTATAAATTATATACTACAAAAATCCTGTAATTGCTTATGTTGTCCAATTTTCTATTCAATACTACTTAGAGGTATATCTATATTTTTAATTCGTGTGAAGAGCTCTTTCTCTTTTTCTTTTTGAATATACATAAGAAAACGGAATAATTCTTAGAAACTTATGTAACATTTATAAGAAATTTCGATCTACATTGAAGCTGTTTATACAAAAATTCGAACTCGATTAATTGATTAAAGACTACTTAGAGATCTGTATAGAGGTTTTTTTGTGTTAGGATATATATATATATATATATATATATATATATATATATTATATATATATATATATATATATATATATATATATATATATATATACTTAAATTCCGTTTCTCCAAAACACGAGTTTAAGAAGCTTGCGAAATGTCTTATTTAAGATTTGCAGCAAAAAATACCTGCTTCAGAATAGACACGGATGTTTAAAACAAAGCTGCTCATTATAAAACGATTTATTTTTTTGGGAACATAAGAGATTTGAATTTAATTGTTTGATTATAGTTTCAAAAGTGTTTCCTTGACAACTTTACTTTTTTTCCGAAAATTTCAACTGGATCATTATATTTGATGAAGACATCAAGGTCGATGTGTTTTAAGAATGATTGGTTTGAAGATAAAATGACTAGTTCAGGATTTGAGTGAAGAAAAAAATAGATCTCTAAATAATACAGGATATAACTTTTATTTATTTTTTTAAACTTTTGCAAAAGGTATTTATTTTTTCTCTCATAGTACATATTCTGTATACCTGGATATAATTATTTGTGAATTATGTTTAAATAGGAAGTCATTTTAAGACTGGTCATTTCTTCCTTACATATTGAAGGTAAGCAACTTTTTAACAAGATGTAATGCAAATTCAAATCTTGAGGAAATTTAATTTGTGATTGAAGATTTGAGTTAGATTGCGTATTGCAGAATTCACACTTTTTTCTAGGTGGTTTCATAATAATATCTAAAATTAATCAAATGCTTCCATAATTTATTGTTATATTTAATAAATCAAATATACTGAACTAAAAAAAGCATCTAATTTTTTACTATTATGTGCAGAATTTTTACAACTACGTCTGATATGTATTCTAGTTAAGTCAAATAATATTCAAACACAACCGGAAAATAAATTACTAATATTGCCAACTAAAATACGTGTTCATTTTAAGAACAACAAAAATGTTATTGATAATTGTAGCATCAATGAGGACCATAATGTAGCTGCAATTTCAGCCCTTTTATTGGATTACATTAAATTTAACAATTTCAGCAATGCATTCTAGCATTCAAAGCCCCGCCCCTCAAATATGAAAAGCATCCCAAATACTTAGGATTCATTCTTAATCCTGAATTCAAAAACAACATACATGTAGACCATTTGGTTTCGAAAGTCCGTAAGTGCCTAAACATCCTCAAATATCTAGCTGGCAGATATTGGAGAGCTGTTGCAAACTCGTAGAACCACATATATTTTGCTAATAATATCTATTCTGTAAAGTGGCTACTCAAGTTAATCCTGAGCGTCTGAAACCAATCTTCAGAAATTAGAACGTGCAACTGAGTGCCGCTCGAATTATTTTTGGACTTATAAATAGCTGCCCTTCTAGTATAGCCCTGTTCGAGACCAACATACAGCCATTGCATATTAGACGTACTGCCAATTTAGTTAAGTACTTCAATAAAGTAGAGATACGGCCTCCAACATCGGACTTCCTTGTATCTGCACACTTGGCACAACAATCAAAGTCTCAAGAAATGCAGCCATTTTAGATTAGCAGATACTCAGAATCTGTACTCCCGGGAGGTTGCACCTCTGTCTCTAAGATCTTGTATCGGGACTAATGCGAGTTTTTTTTTCAATTTTGATCTGAAATCCAGTGCGAACAAGCAAACTCACCATGAATACCATCTTAAACAGCTGGCTCTACAAATTATTAGCTGCATCCATAAATATGCAGTTCAGGCCTATTCTGTTCAGATGTGACAAAAGACCATACATAGTGGTATTTTTACTAGGACACCCAACTTGAGAATACATTAAAGCAACGCAACCCTGGCACTTGCTCTGTCTTCAGGAGTGAGTTAATTGCGATTAATATAAGGGCTTGATGCTATCATGTCTTATGACTGGGATTTTGGGGAATCATGGATTTTATCAGTCAACCGCAGTGCATTACAACATCTTAGTGGCTCATCCACTGCAAACGATGAAACCAACATTTCTATTCTGCTCAAAATGAGGAAGATTATTCAGACCCAAGATGTCCACCTCCACACAATGGATACCATCACATGTTAACATTAGAGGCAATGAGATTACTGATAGACTGGCCAAAGAGGGTAATGAGAATGAAACCGCTACTGTCATTTAACTCACTTATAAAGAGCTGTACTCTTACACAAGATGTAAACTAAATTTAATATGGCGTATGCCACCTACGCACCAATGGCTCTCAAGAACATCCCCTGGCTCTCTGCGGGAAATGAAATGCGACCGTGGCTCCCAGATTGCTCTGGACTAACAAGAGGCTACTTGAAAGTCTTTTCTATGATAGAGACAGAAAACTCTACCCCACTTGTAAGAAATGCTGCACCATCCAGTTTTCCCAGAGTACATTCTGAGATGCATGAGACTTTCAAATGGAAACTTAACATCCACGATCTCCTTATTATCATAAATTTTTTGCTGGTCAACAACCTTCTGGAGCTGATCTGACATATGTCAGAACTTTCGAGGATAAGAAATCACACAACAGCAACATTTAAATAAACTTTTTTGTATTACTTTACTTATTATTCGGTCATAGATATTATTTTACTGACATGCTCAATCACTGAAGATTTGTATATTTTGTATTAAAAAAAACTTTGAAGGGAAAATTTCAACAAAATAGTTTTTATTATTGTAACAAGTTTCTCAAGTGTTACAGAAAACTAGATTTTCTTTTTAAAACTATCTACAGATAAGAAAAAAAGATATATACATATATGTGTGACATTGAAAGTGCACCATTAAGAAGGAGTGGTTAAAAGTGAAGAAACTCGGGAGAAATACAGACAACAAAGTGATATGTATTATGAAAAAGTACTTGCATGATAGGACAAGAATAATGTCATCTCAGTTGATAATAAAACCACTTTAAATTGCAGCTACCAAGCAACGCGTCTAGGTGTAGTGTTAATAAAATTACGGATGGTATCAAAGGAATGGTTCTTTATTCCCTGCCAATCATTTGTCACGATTCGTCTTCTGTATAGAGGGAGGTGATCTAAGTGGCTTCCACTCACGTTCCAGATGTGCTCCGATGGTGAGAAATCAGGGGGAAGTTGTCAGGAAAGCATCTATACATCTTACAGAGCACATGATGGATGCATACGGTGGGCTGTTGAGCACTGTCGTCAGGGTAACCCCCAAGGAAGGGAATCATATCATCCACGTATAATTGGGCCATTATAGTGCCCTAAATTTGAAACAGAAATGACTCTCTTTCATAGGCAATGGAACCTCAAGCAATGAAGTCCTGTGTTCGTCCTATAAAGGATTCCATAGATGCGTCTGGATTGGATCTATCACCACATAAGGGCCACATTCATATATGGAGAGTATCATTAGATAAACAGAAATTTAGGTTGTCTGAGAACACGACTTGTGTCATTCAATCGTCCGAGTCGATCTAGCCCGATGATATTGCAAATAGAATCGTCTCTGCAGTGGTGCTAAAAACAGTTTACTTAAAGGATGCTATGACAGCAACCAATCGACAGGTAATGGTACGAATGAATATTTGAAAAGTTACAAAAAAGCGTAACCTGCCCCGGCATTCCATCAAACTTGGTACATTTTCTTGTTCCAACCATCTTTTATGAAGTGAACGTATCATCTAGGTAAGTGTCAGCCAAGATTTGACTGTATATTGACCTACCCTTCTAAGTATAGTCAGCATTCCCTTTGTAAATCTATTTGCTGGATATGTCTCCTTTAACGGGGGGTTCTAATTAAATGTGTGTGAACACCTGAGTTCTCTGAGACAAGGAATTTTTCTTCATATAAATTTCTGAAGAAGAAATAATGCATAGATATTGCCCAGTCAGCAGGTATCACACTGATAGCGGGCCGAACAACTGCGCCTAATCATCGGTTGCATTTTTCAGTGAGGTGTGCCTGCCTTGAAATTTGCATAACTTGCAGGCCGCTCCTTCTTGATGTTATAGCTTAAACGTCTCGCAATGTATATGAACAAATTTTACAGCTATACAGTTTTTTTTAACTTTTTGAAAAAAATATGAAAATTATATATATATATATATATGCCATTTTTTATTAACTTAATCCATATCCGTTTAGTAAGTAAATATTAATGGCGCACTGTTCAGCTACTCGAGGGCTTTTGGCAATGGACTTCGTAATTTTGAGCTATAAGAGATAAGGAAGGCTTACACAGCTGCCACCTACTCTCCTAACTACCACAACACACCAACGGGAAGATATCACAGCTCTCGTCATAGAAAACGTGCATTGCTCCACTACACGCACGCGGTGGGTCTTCTGCGGAACAATGCTCGAATTCATGACACACCTGTCACGAGTCCGTTACCTTGACCACTAGGCTTCTGCAGCCACCGATATCCGTTGAAGAAGATAAAACTAAGTATGTATTAAGACTCTATAAACTCATAATGTGTGAATAAGACCTAAATAGGAAATTAATTTACAGACAGAAAAATGCGCTATTTTTTTTTACCACGTTGTTTTATAGCATAGAAACTTACAGAAATATCCTTTGCGTCCTTTTTATAATATTGGTTTATAATTATTTTAAAGATAATTTTTATAATTATTGATAATGATACTAATAAAAGCAATTTTTCCAGCTTTGAATTTATATTTAGATCATTAACAGATTTGTTGTTCTTTGATTTGAACAAGTTTTAAGCATTTTTCACTGCTTTTTTAGGCATGTAACTTTTTTAGCATTTACTGATTTAGAACTTCTATGCATAATATCTTATAGAATTTCATTCCGTATTATATCGAATTATATTCCGTATCATTTTATAGAATTTCATTATAAACAGGAAGGGGAAAGGTAGAAAAGTCGTAAAACTAGTTCAACCCTTTTATTTTTTTATTTTATATAAGAAGTTTTGAGGAGGTTTCTATTGCTAATTTTTGTAATAGTAACCAAAAGTGTGTGTGATAGATTTGGTCTATCTTATATATCTTCGAAGGAACATTGATTTAAGATAAGTTGATAGGAAGGGAGTTCAATCTATGGCAATTTAATAAACATTATCGCAGAGCTTAAATATAAAGATATGCATAACATCGCATTACCATTTTGCTTGTGCTCTTTTAACCTCGATTTTAAAAATTAAAATTTGTCATTATTTGTCTATTTTTTTGAAAAATTCAAATCTGTGAACAAGCACAACTTCAATCAAATCACGTTAAAAAAGCAACGATATTAATCGTAAGTACAAACAACAATAATGCTTACCTTCTTCTTACAACAATAATACCTTCTTCTTAGCCATTGAGGAAAATACATTACCGAAAACCACCAAAAAACAAAATTTTGCAAAATTGGTGTATTGACTCGAATAGGACAAACCCATCTCGCACCAGAAGGCAATAAACTTGGCAAAAGGGTGACCGAACCAATCTCTCTCTACCTTTCTGTATATTTTTGATGGATAGGCTGCCTTTGGACTACGCTTCACCTTCGGTATTCACGGGCGATAATTTATGCTAATTTGAACGAGCATGCAAGTTTACTGTATGGGGCCACAGTTGCCCTCGCATCACGATTGAAGCAACGCCCTTCCCGAGGCAAGGGCAGGGAATTCCTTCCTTTTCACGAAAAATTCTTCCCAAACAATAATATACGAGGAGTTTTTGAACTTGAGAGAGGAGTGTGGGAAGGCAGGTATGTAAGGCTAATCACACTAGAGTTTCATTCATCCCGACTTGTATCGACACCTACCGGGTTTTATTTCCGCTTTTTGGAACAATGTAATGCAAAGATATATTCTTTTAAAATTTCAGATAATAAGAAATTTGGCGTATCGAGGAAGTTTGATTTTACTAATATATCGCTGAATATTTTAATGTAGGACGCCCTACATTCAACCTTTCACGCTCAAGGGCTAGATTAATAAATTAACAATGATCTGGGGTGTACATCAGTAAATTCAAAAGGATTCGCTGGCCACACGACTGTCAAAAATATTGTAGTCAGGAAATTTAAATAAAAAAAAGAAATTCTTGTTTTACGAATAAAAAAAACTACAACTCATTATAAGAGAAGAAAAAGTGTTTACATATTTGTATATATATCGGTTTCAAAATAGTTAAAAAGGGTATCAGGGGTGTTAACTTTCTCTAGAGGGCTGAAAATATAAACAACATTCAAATACATATAACTCTTTGAAATTAAAATTAAATAATTCGAATATTTTACACATTGTTTATAAAGGAATGAGGCTTCAGAAAAGTGTATAAAATGTTTAAAATATAATCATAATTTAAAAAATTATAAGCATAGGAAAATAAGAAATATTAATTAGGGTTTACGTTGCGCGCATGCTATATTTTAAAGTAGTAGCTTTAAATAATAACAATAACTAGATTTATAAAGTTAAATGTATCCTTATTACACCGTAGTATTTTTAAATAAAAAGAATAAAAAATTATATTTTTTTTAAAAATAAAAAAAATTATATTTTTAAATTTTTTTTTTAAAATGTCAATATTTTTCAAATATTTTGAAATACAAAAAAAAAAAATATTATTCTTAAATTAATAAGGTTTAAAGAGTATGATACATTTTATTATTAAGTTTTATACATCAAGGCTATTATTTTAGAAAATAGCGTGCGCAACGCAAAATTACTTAACATTTATTACAAAATTATTTCTTATTTGCATATGCTTTAATTTTTTAAAATTATGATTATATTCAAACATTTGTTCTTTTTTGAAACTATAATCCTTTGTAAATAATGTGTAAAAGATTCGAGTTAATTAATTTCAATTTTAAAATTGTTTATATTTTCACCCCTAGAGACAAAATTAACACCCCTGAGACCCCGGAAGTCGAATTTAAATACTCTGCAAACCTGTTAAAAATAAGTGTCCTCCTTTATACACAGTCAGATTTTCAATAATAAAAATTAATTAAACCATTAAAATTTTTAAAAATTCGTTATTTTTAGAAAATTTTATCTCAAAGGGATATCAAGCACATGAGTGGAATATTTTAAATACAAAGAATAACAGAAAAAAATGGTGTTTCTTACGTCAAAAAGCATATAAAGCATTTTTTTAAAAATTGCCTTAAATTCTAATGGGGGCTAATGAAATGTCTTCAGCGGGTCATTCGAGCCAAGGGTTGAAAACTCCTATTTTAATGTATACTAAATTTAGAAGAGGGGGTATGGTAGAATTCATTAACAAATATTCAATAGTTTAAAAAATAATGTAAATCAACCCTTTTTACTTTGAGATAGTACAATATTTTTTCCTAAGCAAATGAATCAGGTAGTCAAGAAAACACAAAAGAAAAATTGGGATGAAAAGTTAATATTACATACGTAATTTTAAAGTGACCGCGCGTGGTAGCCTAATGTTTATACTTATCAACTCGTGACCGAAGTGTCGTGGATTCGAATTCTGGTGCCACTTAAAACCCGCCGTGTAGAAGCCACCGATGTAAGTTAAACCTGTAGAAGCTCAATGTTTTCCCTTTCGTGTGGTAGTTAGGAGGGAGAGTAGGCAACAGGACATCGTAGTCCTCGTCAGAAGAAATTCAAAATTACGAGGTCCATCACCAATAGCCCATAACTGACCCAACAGCGACGTTAACATGACTCTCTCATGTAATTTTTAAAAATTGGAATGAACGAAGAAAATAATACCTTTTTAAAAGGATTAATTGATTCTTATTCTTTTATCTGTATTTCATGGTGTCAGTTTTACATTCCCTTCAATTTTTTTTTAAATTCCTACTATTAGTTCACTCTTTCCCTATATATAGTGGCCGTGGTAGCCAAGTGGTGAAGGTATCGGATCAGGGGTGGCGTGCCATGAATTCGAGCCTAGTACCACTGAAAACCCGCCATGTAGGGAAACGAAGCACGTTAAATCTGTCGAGAGCTCAAATGTCTTCCCGTTGATGTGGTAGTTAGGCGAGGGGGTGAAAGCGCAGGTGTCGTCTTCGTCACTTGACCATGGTTCAAAATTACGATGTCCGTCGGCAAAAGTCCTCGTGTAGCTGAACAGTGGGACGTTAATATTCACTCTCTCTCTTTATATATATACCTTATCTAAATTTTCAATCATTAATAAAATACTTTCCACTTAAGTTCAAATTGATTTTTTAAACTTGTAGTGGATGTTAATTGATGTTAATATATTTTTTTCAAATATTAACTCATTAATTAATTTAAAAAATGAATAAATCGTAAATAATAGTCCACCAACATATATAGAAAGGAAAATCGTTCTTAGTTTCCCTGAAGAGCAATGGATTGGTTCCTTATCCAAAGATCGTGGGTTCGAATCCCACCTGGAATAGCCTAAATTCTGAGAATGGGATTTCTTTTTTGCTATACTATTTTGTTAGAATATTTAAATTTAAATAATGAATAAATAGTTACAAGCAAAACAAAATTGTCCAACACCATATATAGAAAGGAAAATCGTTTTCTATTTTGTCATTTAATATTGTGATTCTTTCATATGTAAATATATATTTATATTAATTTGAAATATTTAATAAAAAGTAACTAAAATAAATTTTTTTTCTTTGTTAACCTAAGTAGGAATTGACTTAAAAGGATTTTTTTATATTATTTGTTTAAGTGCAATAATGTAAGTACTTTAAACTTTTAACGTGTGAATATTTTTTTTTTGATTCTTAAACTTCCTTTTATTTAAATATTTCAGCTTCAAAATATTCGCTTTACTTGTTTGTTTCTAAAAAAACATTTAAATAAATGAAATTATATTTATTTTCAGGTGTTAAAATACAGAAATTCGGATGTTATATTATAACAATTCGTAACAAAAAACAATTATTTTATTGAAACAAACAATACTTGCTTTCCTAGCTGACGGTCAGGCTTGATATTTAACATAACAACAAATCATTCATACACGAGGAATATGAAGAGTTATTTGCTTGTTTCTCTCCTATCTTTTGATGCTACATCATTTTTAAATCTATATAACAAATTTCTCGCCTCACACTTTGATTATAGCTCCTCTTCATGTACGAACCATAAAACATCAAATGGAAACGTCAAAACAAAACCTTGCACACACACACACACACACACACACAATTGAAGTTAAACTTTAAACATAAGCACATCTGATATTTTTCCAATATCCAAAAGCCACCGTCACAGTCAAAGTCAACGATCGCTCTGGAACCTCCCCAACTTAAAACACCCATCACGATTTCAGATGATTAATAACAACATCTCTCTGCATAAGCCTCTGGTGGTCTTCAACAGTGGATGACCCTGCTCTAAGACTGGGCATTAAAAAAATTTCTATCTTTCTAAAAAAGCAAACATGTGACCACTTGGGATTCATTCTCATGCACTGCTTTTTCGTTGCACCGACAGCCGCCAGCGCAAACCTGACCCACATGCGATTGCTATTTGGAGGTCTTGAAAAAGCTGCTTTTATGTGTCAAATGTTGTTTGTGGCTGCGTGCTGAGGTGGAAGCTACATTCTTTCAAGGCCTCAAAGGCGAATTTTTCAGAATGTTGTTTCTGCTCTGGAATCCGTAAAGGAATTTTAAGAACAGTTTTAGCAAATGGGTGGCTGCAAAAGGATTCTAAAACATCGTGTATTTCTAGTAGATTTAAAAAATTCTTTGTTTTAATTTAAGATATATGAGCAATGTGATTGTTTCCCCCCGTCTAATATTACAGATTGGAAGCAATTTTTTAAGCAACTTTTTAGATAACAGCTTAACAAATGTAAAACAAGTTCTTGTGGTTTGGCGGCTTCAATAGCTCGTGGTGGGTGTCGAATCATGAGTTCGATTCGTGATGAAGCTTAAGATTCGCCGTTTAGAGGGGTTGGTTCACTATCGACACTTAAATCAGACATTTTTCTGCCGGGATGCATACATATGTTAGCTATTTCACGCGGGCCGTATACATATGATGGCTATTTCTCGCGGGCCGCAACATGAGGATTAATAGAGGGGTAACATAGAAAAGATAACATAGAAAAGTCAAAATATAGAAATAGATTAAAATATTAAAACTCCTATATTTTGCCTTTTTCAATTATTATTATTTTAAATTTTTTTTTATTTTTATCACAATATTTTTCTAAATTGGAAGCATTTAAGAATCACTCGTTCCCAATTTCTGAATCAGTAAACGATTCCATATGATTACTAATGATATAACAAATTTCATAGGGTGCCTTTGTAATCGCCATGACATTTACCACTGATAAAACACTTTTTTGCTGGTATAAAGATTTTTAAAGAAAGCTTATTTATATCATCTCTTGAAAGACATCTTCGAGGAAAAGTGTCATTGAATGATTCTTGTTTATTAGTATTTTTTAAATACATTTCGTGCAAATCAAACAATTACTGAACCATGCTCGTTTTTCACTACAAAATAGTTAACTTCCCAATCATCTTGAAACAATCAATTTGCTTTTCGAATATTTTTTGCTTACAAGACATGAAAGATAGTTAAAAATTATTTCCACTCATAAAATGGTCGCTACTCTACTGTCGTTTATTTTCGCTTATCAGAAAAAATATCAATTCGCATTCATACGACATCGATAGCCAAAAGCAAAATTGATATATTTGATTTTTTAACAAAGCATTTCCCACCAAATTTTCATTAATAAATGAATTTTTCAGAACAATGGACCATGATTGGGCCACTTAAAAAAGCACGGTGGGCCGCAGGTTGACTGTCGCTGCTGTAAGTCCACACAGGGGTACGTGAAAGTTAGCAGCTCAGCAGTAGTAGTCCAAGCGTTGTATTCATCGATGATATAGTGAATTACATTTTTTATCTAAAAGTAGTTGAATGATATAACGGTTTTTCCCTTTCGAAGCTCTAACTTTTAACTTTAGTATGGTAAGGAAATTTAAAGAGTGGGTACCTGCTTAGGTGTTCGTGGTCATCATGTGATCGAGGTTCCGATTAACGAGTACCATCTCCAATAGGGCCTTCGTGTCGCTTCAAAGTGCGATGTCGAATGTCAATCAATTAACTCTCGGTAAAACTTTAGCCTTCCTACATTAAGGTTTAAAAATTATTAATTTATCGTATTAATTAATAAAATTGTGATTTCAAATAACGTTTATAAAATTTTGGGTTACGGTAATTTAATAATCGCTTTTAATCTAATATAATACTGAGAAATAACTCAAAAGATATATATTTCCTTAATTGCTGTTTTTTAATTTTTAAGTATAATATTTCATATAATTTAAATTTTTTGTTGACTAGTATATTGTAGTATAATTAATCTTCGTCTTAAAAAAAATCAAAATTAGATTAGTTGAGAATATTTTTTCACATATTGCTCTCTATCGTCAAATGTTCATCGGGAAGACATTTTCGATGGTAACAAAACTCGGATTAATCATCTTTGCACATCCAAGGTACTAACAGTTAAGGAATTGTATATTCAACACACTGAGAAGATTTAAGCATCAAAAAACTCAGAAGAAAGATTAAATTTTATATTTAGCTTTGTAGTTAATTGGCATAGAAATATAACTTATTTATTTATCCAACGCCCACGCTTGACTTCTTGACCATTTGAAACCGAATCTCCCAGTACCGACTAACGTCGTCAGTTGGGTATTCATTGAGTACAGTGCATTGCGGCAGGGGATTGCCATCCATCCGAACATGGCCACAGAGCGGGCAAGGAGAGAATAGATGGGGACATAACTTAATAAAATTATTAAGTTTGAGAGATATTAAAATTAAACTGAGGAGAAATTCAGCTTAACAAGTAATATAAAAAATTTAAGTCAATTCCTACTTATATCAACAAAGAAATTTTATTTTAGTTACTTTATATTAAATAGTTACAATTGATATAAACATGTATATACTTATGACAGAATCACAATATTAAGTGAAAACAAGATATCAATCATTGGCATGGCCAAGTAATTTTAGCGTGTTTTTCACATGTTGCTTATAGTCTAGGGAAATTCAGGAAAATTTGTAGGAGAATTCGGGAAAACTATGGGAAAATTTAAATATGATTCGGTCATCTAGGGCACAAATGCGACCAAATGCCGAAAACCCGAGGTCAATTGGTTGCTTATTGGCTGAGAAAAAGGTACGACAAAATATGGAACGAAGACGAAATTTGCGTCCTAATAACGCTTTTGTGTTCCACTACGTGAAAAACGCGCTAAAAATAGAAAGCGATTTTCTTTGCAATTTTTCATTTTTTAGCGCGTTTTTCACGTAGTGTAAAAAAAGCGCTATTAGGACGCAAATTTCGTCTTCGTCCTCGTCTTCGTTCCATATTTTGTCGTACCTTTTTCTCAGACAATAATTAACCGATTGACCTCGGGTTTTCGGTATTTGGTCGCATTTGTGCCCTAGATGAGCCGAATCATATTTAAATTTTAATTTTAAAAAAAAATTTTTAATTTTATTTTAAATTAAAAATTTTTTTTTTAAGTATAGTACACACACACACACACAACTTTCTGTTAGTAAAAAGTTCATTAGTTGCATTATTGTAAAATACAACATGTGAAAAACGCGCTAAAATTACTTGGCCATGCCAATGATTGATATCTTGTTTTTCTGTATATGGTGTTAGACTATTATTTTTGTTTGTTACTATTTATTAATTAACTAAATTTAATTATTCTAATAAAATAGTTTAATAAAAAAGAAATCACATTCTCAGAAATTAAACCGTCCCAAGTGGGATTCAAACCCACGATCTTTGTATTAGAATCCTACGCGCTACAGGGACACAACGAGCGATTTCTCTTTCTATATATGCTCTTGGACTAATATTCTTCTTTACTATTTATTCATTTTTAAGTTTAATTAATGAATTAAATTTGGAAAAAAAACTGTATTGGCGCCAAGTGTCATCCACTACAAGTTAAAAAAATAAATTTGAACTTGAATGTGTGAATGAATAGAAAGTATTTTATTAACAATTAAAAATTTGAAAACAGGATATATATATATATATATAGGAACTAATATAGTAAGAATTGAATAAATACAGTTTATTTATATCAAATGAATTTGAGAATGTGTGTAAGGAGAGACTTACAAATTTGCAAACTATAACCATTAACTTTTATAAAATTTGTACTTTTTTTCAGATAGATACCTGAGTTAGCACTATATTTTCCAAACTGCATCATTACACCAATTTAAGGACTTTGAGTCTTTAACTGCTTCATATTCTCTACACGCCTCGTTTTCAGTAGTACCAGGCCGGCCTGGAACCCATGACTAGACAACGCTAGTCACGAGAGTTCATGGTTATTATTACTCGGCTTCTACAAAAGTACAAGAGATTGACTTATAATAAGATGTATGTAACTTGTTTTGTGAGATAATTATACATTTTTCATTTACGTTGTTTGTGACAAAAGTGTGACAAAAAATTATTGAATTATGACAGATCCATAATTCCTTTTCATATTCTCTTCTGAAACAATTTTTGTTTTTAGTATTTGGTTCGAAAATATAATTAACGTAATCTCCAAGCATTAAATAATTATTTACAGAAAAACTTGGTCCTCATGAAGATTGATTTCACACCCCTTATATGTTTTTCTTATTCCTATTTTCCTATTCAATTTTTATTTTGTATTCGAATTTATTAGCTTTTAAAAGTCTAACCGATTATTGCAACATCTATGTTTAGTTTTACAATTTTCCTCGAAAAAAGGAAAGTTTTAATTTTTCCGTAAGCAAAATTCACACATTTACAAAATATTTGATTTCCCAGCTAAACTATATAATATACTTCTTTTACCAAGTTATACGATAACTTTATATTTCCTTGATAGTTTTTTTCCTTCTATTATACATTGAATTCGACATATTTTAACAATATCTCTATTTTACAGCTTAATTGACCACTAAATCATTAAAAACTGAATTATACTTATTCACACATTTCCGATCTCAATTTTTTTTCCAGTTATAAATAGCTATACACTTTTCACTTTAACCCATTACACCATACGGCTACCGAAGGCTGGTCACATCCGGTTTGCCGTACGCTGTACAGGCACTCATATTTTCTTCTTTCTATCTCCGCGATTTGCACACATATTTTTAATTCTTATAGTGAAACTATTAGTGCTAAGTGTTTTTAAGGGATGTGTGTGTAATGTGTCTATGGGACTGAAATACTTTTCATCCGGGATTTTATTGGTGATGAAGGTGGGAATTTTTCTTCGAAGGCAGTAATTTAGATTCTTGGAGATATTCGATAATTCACAGGGATTGGCAAGGCAATGTGCGAAGTTTTTCTTAAGAAGGGATGAAAATGGAAAGATAATACAACCCCCCTCCTCCCGATATTATCTCTGACCCCAATAAATGTAAGACTGAGTATTACGCCACATGCTTCAGATTGTGTGAGCATATATATATATATGTACTCACGCACAAAACCTTCAGTCGTTTGATAAATAGTTACGGACATGAATTTTTAAGTACGAGAAATATTTTTTTCAAAATACATGGAACATTATTCTAGGATGAAAAGTGTACTTATGAAAAACAAACATTTGGGGATTTTTGTGTTCCACAATTATAAAATAAAACTAGTACTAAAACTTTAATATTGAAAATTAAAATAAAACTCTTCCAATTTCTCATTCTGTTAAGTATTATGCTTAGTTATATGCACTAAAAAAACGTGCTTTTTTTGGAATATTTTGGGCAAAAGAACCGACCGCTTAAAGGGTTTTAATATAGCTTCCAATTTTTTCTTTAAAAAATAACTCCTAATTAAACTTTAACCTCTTGATAGAAGGTCAAAATATGAAGAGCTCATCAGTAATTGAGATTAGGCAGCAGCAAAGATCATATGCACACCTGTTATCTTCTATCGTATTTTTTTCCATGGATTTGTGTTTTTTTAATTCTTTTCAATCTGCTTAAAATTCAAAGCTGTGCTTGCATGAAATTCATCCATTGTAAGAAAAGATGATGTATTTTTAGAAAGTGTAAAAATAAAATAAACCAACGAATTATGAACAATTACGCTATTAGAATAGGAAGACGTGCTGAACAATAGCCACAATAGAATTAGAAACGCCTTCCTCGGTCGAGTATGGATTGACTTGATTATAAATTCGCTCACGTAACAGCTGGAGAGAAAATATGCACCTGCATCTTCTCCAGAGAGCTTACCGACGAGTGCTGTATTTAGTGGTGTTTTGTTTGCTTTCAAGAGCGTCTCGACCTTTTGTTTGTCGAATTTTCGTTTTGAAACACCTCTGTCGGATTTGCGGACGATGATAATGAAAGTCTGTAGATAAAAATAATGGGTTTTGTAAGAATATTTATGTTACGTTAAAATTATAAATATCTCTATTATTTTTATTCTATTTTTCTCTTCTGTAAAAAATGCGAATAGAAAAAAAAACATTTTAGACTTTGACAGAAAGACCTAACATGGATTCTATCCGCAAATGTAATGTTATATTAATAATCTTACACTATATTTTTTTCCCAAGATGTTATTGAAAATGGTTGGCCTTTTTATTTCTTAAGCATTTGAGAAATAAAACTCAACAAATAAAGATTTCACCCATCTTGGATTTGCGCGGTACTTTTTTATACGTGATTTTTAAGAAAAGTATTTTAAAAGAAAAATCTGTAGCCGCTTCGTAACATTAAAAAGCTTATACTTCCAGTCAATTTTAAATTCCTTCCTATACTGAATTCCATTTATTGCAGTTTAAAAGTGGTGGTTCTCCATTGTGTGTGTGTACTTTATATGCTCGAGATTAAAACCTTCTGTTCTTATTATTTAGAGCAGTAAATTTTTAGCAACACAGAAATATTACATCATTCGGAATTTTTTTAAATTCTAAATGTACTGGTTGGTGATAAGTAATTACATTTTCTGTAGAGCATTTTTATGAATTTTTTAAAAAAAATTAGGAGTTCTACCATGCCAAAAGACGTAAAGAACAAATGAAAAAAGAATTTTAGATCTTCTACATAATAGAGAAATAATAATAGATGCTGTTATAGTTTTTGTTTTATAAACAAAGCTACAATAAGAACAATAAGAAAAAATTAAGAATTAATTTGAAAGAGACGAGCACAGCACTGACGTAACTAGTTCTAAGTGGGCCACGTATCAGAAATCCTTCGGGGCTTTTTTTTAGAAAAGAAGTATGGAAATAAGCGTGTGTAGCATTATCCCTCTATACTTGGGGGAAGTCGCCACATGATTTAGAAATAAAGGAAACCAACTTTAAAATTGCACAGCCCTATTCCTCTGGTCAGAAAACGCAAACCAACCGGGTGTAAGAAAACTAACATGAGTAGTCTTAACTGAATAAGCGAGGAGAGCAACAATGCGGGAAAAGGCCCGAAGAAAGCTAGAAAAGGCGGGTAAGGTCAAAACAAATAACAAGGAACCTTTGAAGAAACATAAGAAAGAGACGTGTCAGTTTGTCATCCTCGAGCGAAGAAATTCCTCCAGATATTAGTGGTGACAGTTTTGATTAGGATTTTTGTGCTGTGTATAAAGGGTACTTTTATGCTAAAAAGGGTCCTAATTCAGTGGACTGGATTCAGTGTCTCGAATGAGACAAATGGTTGCACGAAGATTGCAATGATAATTATTTGCCTTGAGTGAAATGTTGTGTAGGCTATCATTCGAACCTGTACTGTTATTATTTTTAGCAAGCTAATTATGTAAGAATTTAATTTCTTTTTATTTTTCTATAGTTATTGTTACTTCTTTTTTTAATTTGTAATGTTTCCTTTATTTTTTTATTTACTGTGGTGTTGTTGCATCTTACTCCATGACTGTGGCATCTTCCTCCATGTATGGGGGAACATGCCACAATTAAATGAATTTCTTTAACATTAAATCTCTTATTTATTTTCATACTAAGAAGAGAATTAACTTGTATACATAACCAACTAAATTTTGAAAAATTCGCTTAATAAAATTTTTTTCTTATTTAATTTTTTTTATAACCATTTTCATTCATTGTCATCCGTTTCTGAGCTAAAGTCCAAACTTCAAGTCTCTAGCTCATCGGAAAGTTAGTTTAAAATGAATTACAAAATTCCACCAGGGCAGACATTGAAGAAAGCGAGTTAATAAAACCACGGCTACCTGGGGAACCCTCTTTGACCCCAGAGCCATAAAATTAATTACGTAGACGCAACTTGACCCGTGCTATCGACATGTGGTCTTTGTTCGTGTAAATTCCGGAGTTACTGGACCCCCTTCGAAGTCAGAATCCACCTCTTCGGGGGCCTGGATTCAAGACTAGAGCTCTTGTTTTTCACATTTTCATGCATTTTCATCCACTTCTGAGTTAAGGTCCAAATTTCAAGTCTCTAGCTCATCGGAAAGTTAGTTTAAAACAATTACAAAATTCCACACGGACAGACATACAAGCCTCTTCGGGGGGCCCAGGTTCGAGACTAGAACTTCTTCTTTTTTAACTTTTTCATCTATTGTTATCAGCTTCTGTGCTATGGTCCAAATTTCAAGTCTCTAGCTCATCGGGAAGTTAGTTTAAAGTCCATTACAAAATTCCACCCGGACAGACGTACAAGAAAGCAAGTTAATACAAAAACATAGTAACCTGGAACCCCTAGTTGACCCCAGAGCCACAAAATTATATACATATACGCAACTTGGTCCGTGCTATCAACAGAGGGTCTTTGTTTGTGTAAATTCGTGTAAGTTCTGGAGTTAAGGGACCCTTTGACGAAATCGGGGCCCGCCTCTTTGGTGGCCCGCGTTTGAGACTATAACTTCTTTTTTCACATTTTCTTGCATTGTCATCCACTTTTGAGTTATGGTCCAAGTTTAAAGACTTTAACTCACGCGGAATTTAGTTTAAAACAGATTACAACATTCCACCCGGATAGACAAGAAAGCGAGTCATGGTAAAATTAAGTGTATTTTATTCCTGGTCTTGTCATTTCAATTTTCAATGTACTAATCGAAAAATACTTAAATGTGGCAACTTCCCCCGATTTACCTTATGCATTTTTTTACATAATATAACAGAAAAAAGAAACTGCTAAGTGGTTAAAGTATTTGTACAGCCTTTTTCGATATCATGCGATTTTAAAACATTTAAATAATACCTTTCAGAAGAATTTTTCTCTACGTAAATATTTGAAGAATGTATAGCCATACAGTCACAGTCGCGAAATCTTACAAAACTGTTACTGTTGAGTTGAGGGCCCGAATGTTGACACCATTAAAAATTTATCGTTTATTGGGGCTGATGAACGATGAATCTGATGAACCTAAAATTACGCCTTTTATATGGAAGCGTAGAGAGTAGGGTAAAACAGTGGTTCTAAAACATTTTATTCTTCCAACCCTATTTTCAATCATCATTTTCATCGCCCCCCCCCGTTCCATACAGTAACAATGTACTGAATTCAATAATAACATACTTTCATGTAAAGCTACAATACGACTTTAATTACAAACCGTATTAATTATCATGTTAAGTATTAAATTTTGAATTTAATTTTATGACATGCCCGTAGGATCACTGTTAATTAATTATTTAACTTGTTCTTAACTTAGTATTGTTAAACTAATTATGAAATACATTGTGCGGTACTGATACATTTATAAGTGTATTGTATTAGTGTAAATGAGTATTTTGTTTTTTATATCAGAATGTATTTTGTTTTGATTCTTTTCAGTAAATTAATATTTTTTTAAAAAAATAATCTTTTGTTTTCAAATTTTCGATATACTCGCGCCCTCTTTTTAGGGCTATCACGCCCTTTAGGAGAGGAGCCCCGCAGTTTGAGAAAGGCTGGGGTAACAGCTTAGGTGTCATTTTGCGTCAGTTGAAAATGATTCAGAATTACAAGGTTTGTCTATTTGCTTCCATGCGCGATGAAAATAAGAAAAATCGACCAGTCTGCGGGAACATTAACGATAACAACATCAATGTTGTTCACAAATTTCTAACATAAGTACTAAGCGAATAACTGTTAAAATAACCTAAAACTACATATATAAATAGTAGAATATATCATGTCGTAAAAGCTTTTAGTATTAGCAGTTATAAATTATAGCAAAAAAAAATTGCAAATAAAGAACTGTTTCTTAATAATAGCCACTATTTTTTACTTTCACATACTTTTGCCGGACTTAAAATGTTTGTATACAATTAATAAAATATAAAAATGAGAGAAGGAGAACATTTGGAGTAAAATATTAGATTAAGTGCAATCACTCATAATTAACAAAGCAAAAATAAATTCGAAAAATAAAATTTTACTTAGCGGTAAGAATATATTACGTGTAAAAATCAACAGGCAGTCAAGAAATAGAAAAGAATCAAAATGACTGATAAGATAAAATAATTCATCCGAAGTTTAAAAATAATAAATATAATCATCTAAAATTTTAAAGATCTAAAATTTCCTTTTCATTTATTTCTAATAGGAATACTTTAGAAACTACAATGTTAAATGAACAGCTCAAGCATAAAGTATGGTATTCTCATACAATAAAAAAATTTCGTGTTCACGCTTCGATAATAATATCTCGAGTATGCTACTTCATTTCTTTTTTGACTAAATGGTCTAAATACTAACGAGTGAAAAAAAAAGGTACTATACATGCAAACTTTTTGAAGAAAAATTCCGAAAGAGAAAAGGATTTACTTGTTTATCTTTGCAGATAAAAAAAACACAACCAGTAACCAGACTTTAGAGCATTTTAAAAAGAAATAATAGATCGAAAGAAAGTTGTTAAAAAGATTTAAGCATTATACATCCATTAAATAAAGACTTCTTTTTTTTTTTGGCAGTAACCCAGTTAAAAGAATCCTTTTTATTTTAATTACAAACAAATTTTGAAAATGTCTTTTCATTTTTACTTCATTTTTTGTTTATGTTAGCATGGAATCGGCTAAAATTCGAAATATAGAGCATAGATTCCTTTTATATTGTTATTTGTGTTTTGTAATCCCTTTCTAAATAAATAAGCCACGAATAAGTTTTTTTTTTTTCAATTCTATTCTATTCCATGGATATTCTAAATTTCATTTATAATTAAGAAAAATGTTTCTCACTAAAAATTCCACAGAAAGAAAAATGGTAACGTTCCTGTTTTGTGGATAGTAATACACACACATTTTAATTAAAATATTTTCGAATATATTGGAATAAAAAGTTTTTCTCTTAACAATCTACGTGCTATTTCTTCCCACAGGGGAACAACATCTGTGATAAAACAGACGATATCATACATCGAACTAAATGGAACGTATTATTGCTGCCCTCATCCTTTTAACTCTAGACACAAGTGGGATGATCTAGACTACCGTCTAGACATCTTGTGAAAGGTTTGAGAAGTGTGCGTAGATGTTAACTAAACATTGAAGAAAAATAGTTTTTTTGATGCTTCTGTTGGTAAACATTGTTAAGTTTTTAATAAATGTAGGAGTCATAAGTTCGTTGACTTTTCAGATTTTGAGCGGAAAAAATGACACTTTCATGACTAATTGTTGATAAATTTCCTGCAAAGATGTTTACTATATGAAATATATTAATTGTAATTTATATAAATAAATACGTAAGAATTATTTTTAATAAACATGAAATTTTAAATTCGATACTCTCGAATGTTTCTACAATGTATTTGATGAAACTACAAATTGATGATTTATGATTTTTTAAAATTTATTTAAATTATCTTAAGATTTTGTTAATAGCTATTCTAAGGTTTTATTGTTGATATTGAAACAACGAGAATATATATAATTAAAACTAAATTTGTAGTTTTATAAATTTTAATGCTAATCAAACATTATAAGTACTTAGAACATAAAGAAACTAAAAGAACAAATGAATTATAAAGTTAGTTATATATAGAAACGGTATATACGATTTCCTTTTATCCCAGAATTTATTTTACAACAAGCATAAAATAATTTTATACTCAAAAAAACTTTTATATCAAGGATAATCAGTGGCGTAACGGAGACTATCAGGGCCCCCTTCCGGCAAAGTTAGGTTTGGAGAACCAAGCCCTAATACGTACTAAACGTCAGTCAGGCTTTGGGGCCCCCTAGAATCCTGAACCCCTTCCGCGATGCGGGGGAGGGGGTGTACGTTACGCCACTGGGGATAATACGATTTTATATTCCAAAATTTCCTTCGCAGCAGTTTTTTAAAGTTTTATTTCACATACCCTCAAACTCACACACATATATATATAATTAAAAATTTAAAAATTCAAATATTTCTTTAGTAAAGCCCTATTTGCTAGTTTTTAAAGTACATGAATAAAATGCTATACCTATCATCCTTAAGCTTAGTATGAATTTAAATCTGCTTTTGGAATTTAAATAACACTAGCTTTTCTTTCAAAATAAAGTATGAAAAAATTCACATGTTATTAAGCACAAAAACTTTGCATGCTATATTTATTTTAATAGTCTGTAATTATCACTGCAAAAATAAAATCCAAAAGTGGAACTTAACCACAAAGAAATTATAAACAATACAACATTTGATATGAATTGGGAAAGATAATTCAAATAAGCAAACAAATTGAAATATACTATTGAAACTTAGTTAAACGTCGTGATGCAACAAAAATGAAGTATCACTAGCTGCTAAAGATCAATGCGAGAGACAGATAAATCATTGATGCATGTGAAGGAGATTCAATCCGTAAGCACGTAACTTACCTCTGGACTTAAGTGATCATTACAGTCCAGCTGTAAGTTATGTGTTAACGGAACGATAAGTATCGAGTTCTATTCTCTTTCATTGGGGACCTTGACGCTAAACAAAGAAAATTGCAACCTTCACGTAACTGTCGTGGCGCAATCTACCCATCGCGAATGCAACCAAGCTGTCAGATCTAAATGAAGCAACCAACAAGCCGTCACATCCAAATGACGCAAAAGCAACAATTCACACCCTCGCCATAATAACGATATCGTTCATCCGCCTACTGATTCACTAGTAGGAGAGTGTGTGGCGGGGGTATCTACATAAGTCAGTAACAGCCTCCGGACTGAGATGATCATTTTAGTCTAGCTGTAAGATATGTACTTACGGAACGAAAGGCACCGAGTTCTATTCTCCTTCACATGCAAGAAAATAAGAGTTATTACAATACGAATAAATAAATTTCATTCTTCTAAGTTAAAAATCAAATCTCCACAAAAGAGTTGTTTATACTTTAAGCTGCATAGGAGGCAGTTGACGACGGACAATGTAAAAGTTGAGTTCCGGTCAAATGAAGTAGAGATGACCGAAAATGTAACTTTTAAAATCATATTTTTTACTACTTCTCACTAGAGCTTTAAGGCTTAGTTAAATATAATGTTTTAATTTTTTTGTATGACAATTTTTAAAAGAATTAAGAATTATAAAGCTAGGGCAATTAACCACAATTAATTATAAGTCTATCGCATACGTTATCTTGTTGGTGAGGAGAGGTAATTTACAGAGGAGGATGTCATGTTAGATGTCGTCCTTGTTATATACACTTACGAGTAGTTCAAAACTACTCTCTCCGTTGCCAACAGCCCTTGCATTACTTCAGAGTACGATATAAATTAAATCAAACCAAATTACATTATTTTATGTCATAGAATACTCAAGCTATAATTATAACTTATTTGAATAAGGAAAAAATTGTGACAGACTGTCAACAGAGTCGTTAACCACTTAACTGCCGATTAAAAGTTACGCGATTAGCCACCGTTTGTCTCCTCCCATTGGTATGGTGTGGTAGTTAGGAGAGGGGGGTGCCAGCTTAGGTGTCATCATCGTCACTTGATCATAGTTCAAAATTACAAGGTCCGTCGCCAAAAGCCTTCGAGTAGATGAACAGAGCGAAGTTAATATTCCCTCTCTCACTCACTCACGCCACCGTTTTTCACATGGGTAGCGTATGCGGTGTATAGGGAGGGGAAAAAACGCACCAATAAGCACATCTTTCTCTGAAAAAAGTAAATCCTTCGCAAATACTGTCAGGGTCAATTTATTGCATTCCAAAGCCTTTTCAATAGTTTAAGTGATGGCAGCTCAAAGAAAATGATCGTATTTTGGAAAGACGTTTATATACGCCCTGGTCACTTAGCACATTGGTTGAGAAAGACGAATATATACGCCGGTGGAAGTTAAGGGATTAATAAACACATGGGAAGTCACGAATTCGGGTGATTGAGGGAGAAATTATTAACATCGTACTCTAGAGCACCCCACGGTGTTTTGGTTCTTGACCTCATAAATTTGATCTTGGTAAAGTGTCAAAGACGACGCCCGAGCCGGTACCCACTCTCCTAACTTCCCCACCATGTCAACATGAGAACTTTGAGCCATGGCAGATTGAACTTACATTAGACCCTCTGTATGGTGAATCTTCAATGACATCAGAGGTAACCATTTTCTGTTTATTATGTTGAAAAGAGGGACTATTGCACAATAGGTCAAATTTTTAGTCCTCAGATTCTTTTTCCCCGCCATTTTGAGTTCATAAAAGCAAAGTTACTCTCTCTCTCGACTTTCTTCTTCAAATCAAGACAAAAGAATTTATCTGAATGGAATAAAGCGTATTCGAAAAAGCGAAAGACAATGAAGGTGTCTCTGAGAAGTTACAGTATTTTCTTTCTTTATACTTTAATATATTTCAAAGTATTTTCTTAAAGATCTGAGAACTCAACAAGGAATCATTAAAATAAACATAAAGATATTCTTAGAAATCAGGAGGAAAATGTAATTTCAGAGAAACCTTCATTAATTCTTTCCTTATTCGAACACATTTTATTACATTTAAAGCAATGCGCTGGTCCAGGTTTGAGGAGATAATGAAATTAACATAGGATTTGCATCCTTTCACGAATTCAAAATAAAGCCCCAAAAAGCTTATTTGTTTATATGTGAAAGATTGGGAAATCATACGACAAATTAAAAGAATATCATCCTTTCCACACGAATAATCTAATTAAAAATTGCATTGTGTGTTGTCATATTGGTTTATTATATATATTTTTGGGCGTTTCAAATTAAGATATCCGACTATCCTAAAATTGTGAATTCTGCCAAAAATTGACGATTTTCTTATGATTTCATTTTATTGGCCATCTTATTAGCTTTATAAAATATCAAGTTTGTTATTTTCCGTTCATTAAAACGAAAACTGCAAGTGTTTAGTAAAAGCAGATGTCATTACTTTAAACAGGTTGTCATACATTACAACGCGTTTGACTCGAAATGTTTTTTCTTGAAAATGCTCAAACGGGGACAGCGATTGCTGAAAAAGTTTTGAAAACAATTAAATTTAATTTTGGGTGAATGTTCTGTATATTAGTAGAAGTGTTTTATCCTTCAGGTTTATCAATCACTGTTTTATTACAAAATTTACAGTCTCTTATGTGAATATAATCACTGTTTTTTTAAGCAATTCATATAACTAAAATAAAGTGCTCTAGTTTGTAAAAATTAAAATATCTCTTATCCTGAAGGTCATCTCAAAAGTGAATAACATAGCAACACATGAGAATTGGAAAATTGAAACTTTGTTCACAAACATTTGGTACAGAATGTACCCTGTTTAAGTTATTTTTTGTAAATTGTAACCAATTTTTTCCATTTTTGTAATAATAATTTCTTTCTCTTCTTCGTAATTTTAGCATATTTCTCTTAAAATTTACTAAACAAATCTAAAAACCACAAAAACCTCCCCATATCTCCATTTTTTTTAAAAAAGTTGTCGCAAGTAGTCGGATATTTTAACATAGAATACAATTCAAATAGTGCTTTGGAAAACAAGAGATCATGGGTCTTTATAATGACTAATTTGCAAATAATGTTTGCAGGTAAAAAATAACAGCCTTGTTGATCGGCTCATTTAAAACAATGCTTTTCTAGAGCTATATTATAATTTTAAGCAATATCATATGTTGGTAGTTCTAAAACCCGTTAAGAGAGAGAGAGCCTTCCAACCCTGGTAATAAAATATCACGTTTAATTTTATCTATATGTTTTGGGGTTCATGCTGTTATCGGATTGAACGCATGTAGTGAACGAAAATAGTTCATGATTTTATACAAAGTATGTCAGAATCCCTAGTGTTTGGAGGGTTAAGGGAACAATATTTTTGGTGTATCTCACTCATCCACTTTCCACACACATCAGGTGGGATTCAGGACAATATAATGCTAAATTTGCGTTGGAGAAAAACAGCCGCTATATTTCCAATTATTTGAATAATAACACATTTTTTAATGAATAAGAACGAATAGATGACTACACGAGAACAAATCGATGTATATATTCAAATTAATATTATAGTAGATTATTTATAGTATTGAACAGTTCTCCTAACAGAACTCAGACAGATAATCTTTCGCAGTCGATGTGCAAGCAAATTCTGGTCCTGACTGAGCTCTCTTCTGAGCTGACTTTACCTTTTTTCAAAGATTCTTCATATACCTTCATGATAATTTCAAGAAGGATTGATCCTAAGGCCTTCTGGAGGATTCCTGGGCGATATCATACTTTTCGCCAAATGTGTCACCAGTAATCCGGTTTGTCCTTCTATAGTTGCCGTAATCTTATTTCTAAAGTTCATACTGGGATGCGAATTTGTCTGTAAAACTCAATTTTCCCATAAGGAGAGGTAATGTAGGGAAAATAACATCCGTAGCGTGTTTCAATAAAGTGTCGCAGTCATCTGTCATTTTATAAAATTAGAACTCAAAAAACACATGACTGTTCCTTAGCGAGTGGTGAAATGCTCGACCTATTGACTAGTTAATTCAGATCACAATAATTATAAGGCCTAAGACACGAATTAAATTTTATTTTTATTGTTGTTACTTTATATTCATTTCATTGTGCACTCTCATTTCCAATAGGTTTAGCTAAAAATTCAAACAAACCAACATATTTAGTCCAAAATTCAACCAAACTAATAGACTTAGTATAATAATTAAAACTCTTTGTAATAAAATCTGAAATATATTTATTGTGAAACATATTGAAGCAAGAAAAGAAAATAATCGTATATGATATTATCTGAAATAGAACATACTCTTACTTTTGTTTGGTATAAAGAAAAAAAGTAAAAGCCTAATTTTTGAAATACGTGTATATCTGATGACAAATAATAATTTCTCTCAAAATTCATAAAAAATTGCTTTATGCCAAATATTTGACTAGCTTGGAGATTATTTATTTGATTTGTGAGATTAATTCAAGATTTATTGAACCTGCTAGATATTACCATTTTGTCTTGAAATAGATATGTAAGTCACCCGAAGGACGTAGTGATTTCTAAAATTTCCACAACATGATAATGATTCAACGGGACCGTAACCCTTCGTTATCCTCCATAAAGAGCTTTTGTTTTTTATGGGGTTACCATCATCATTTTAGAGAAAGTAGATAAATCAAAATATGTCGATGTCTAATGTTCAGAAACTGCAGACTCATCTGTATGCAAACAAAACTAGTTTTCGATGACGGAAGTATGAAATATTTTTTTGAGTTGTGGGCTTAGAATATTATGAAAAACAAGCTTTCGTTTTATTTAAAAATTTTCTACTCTTACGGAATAAATTTCATATGTTTCTTTCTATCTAACTAAAGATACGATTTTTTACAATTGATCAGTACAACCTATTCTAGGGTCCGTCGGACTCCCGAACAAACCGAACTAGAATTCTAGTTTGCGTGTCAATCCACAGATGGCGCCACCATTCCTTTTAATGCGAAATAATTGTAATTCGATAATGAATCGTCAGCTTGTCAACGAATTCGGATAAATTATCTTAAAACCAGTTTTTTCCTCAAATCATTCCAGAAAAATATTGATATGAAAAAAAGAAAACACGCACAAACTTCATTTAACAGTTAGAGTCTTACCACTTCACTTTACACATAACATCGTGACAAAAAAAAAAAAAATCAGACATTTTAATCAGTCTGTCATTCAATTCTTAAACCAATTTCCGTGTCTTTACATCGATCAGTCAATGTCAATTTTTAAGATAATCCGGATAACAGCGAACGTTTCCAATATTGACTGAGGTATGTAATAGAAAAAATGCTTTCTTTTGTTTGCTAAAATACTTTTTAAACGGAAACTAGATTAAATCACACACACAGTAAAGTAAAGAGAAAGACCCGATGTTTTGTGTTTACGCCAGTTAGTTTACGTATAACAAAGTTTATTGTTTAATTAAATCTCCATATCCGGGAGTTTGTTACTTGCGATCAAACATCTTCGACTGAATGTCCTAGAAATGCAAGCAAGCTGTGGATTGAATTAGATGCAGTTTTTGTAACTGGGTTGTCTCGACATTCAATAAAAACACTCATTATTTACACAGTAAACAACTGAATAGAATAATTTTCAATCGCAATTCAAAGAAAAACGGAGGGTACACTACACGGAGGGTGGATGACAGTACATAAAAATGGTAAAAAACATGGTACATAAAAATTTGTATTGTTAAGAAAATTATTAAGTTATATGCATGATTTGTGTTAATGCAATTTCATATTTTTGTACTAACAAAGTGCTTTAAATAAATATCTGCATAAATTTTCATTACCATATTTTGCATATGTAAACAGTATATATATTGGGACATTTTTGCATGTACAAAAAAAGGAACATATTATTAAGTATATTTAAAAAAACATTTAAATGAATTATTTAATTAATTATTGTTTTAAAATCTGTAGTGGACCAGAAAAGTCTGTCACATCTCACTCAAGGTTGCCCATCATAGCTATAAATTGAAAAGGGGGGGGGCCTCCAAAGCTATTTTTTAACTTTTTAATATAGTAGTTTGTTCGTAAAACTAATCATAAGTTTATGTCAGTATAGATCGTTTGAAAACTAAATTTCAATAAATTCTGAGAAGCCCCTTTCTACAGTTTTGCAAAGACGAGTGTACCACATAATTTAAATGCTGCCGTATTTAATTTCAAATAATATAAACCTTATTGAATTCCAGATATTTGAGTGTTGTCTCATTTAATTCTAAATAAATGAATGTGCGTTTTATTACAAATGAGTGCGCTTTATGAGATTTTATGTGTTTTAAAGTAGCTTTTTGTCTTTATTTCGCTATATCGATTGATCGTATTCAGTGGCGCACAGAAGAATTTTTCAAGGGGTTGGTCCAGAATCGAAAGTCCACTATTCTCGTATCATACCCTAATGAGCCGTCAAACGTATTCTTTTGATTTTATCGATTGTAGAGAGCAAAATACAGTCGATTCTACGAACCTCTCGCTAATTCAAAGTATATGCTCAGCCCCTAGAAAAACTCTTGATATTTCGAACTAAAACAATACGTTTTGATACACTCAATATCTCGAAGTAAAATCTGTGGCTACCAGACTACAACACGCGGTAATTCGAAGGTATCTTGTAAAACTCTCGACTGTTCGAAGCCTCACTATCATGTAAAGTCATGTTGCAAACTGGTTGGAATTTACATGTTTTGTGTTGTATTGTCTCTGAGTGTCTCCCCTGTAACGTAGCCCCTTTGATGAACATCTGTCTGCTATCCCTTCTTTGTGTTTCCCGCCCAAGCAAAAAAAAATAAAAAAACGTACTAAAGTTTAACACGCGGCTTTGCTAAACATGTGTTCAGAAGGGATGGTCCGCTATTGTGAAAAGATGCATAAGATTGTGTATTTTTCGTCAGAGGGACATGACGATTTGTGACTCATCTGTGTGGCTTATGGCATGGGACACCAAATAGGTCTTGGGCCGGACTGGACCTTGCTTTGAAGAACCAATGGCGAGGTCTCAAGACAGTGTCTGAGGGAACCGATAACAGATTACACAAATTGTTTCGTCAAAAAAGATTAATTATGTACAGTATGCATGCTTTTAATATTCGTTTTTAATACATGAATGTATTATTTTATACAGGACTTTAAACTTTTTTCTGTATAATATTTATACTGTACACACACAATATGCACTTTTTAAAAATACTTTAAAATAGTTTTATACATATATACACAATTGTTGTTTTATTACATAGTTTCGAATTTAAATGTGTTAGGAAAAAAATTATCTTCGAACTCTTGATAATACGTTGATTTTCATTGGTCCCTCCAACTTCGAATTATCAAGAGTCGACTGTACGGTAAAAAATAAATTGTTGAATAAATTAATTGTATTGATTAGTAAAGAACTCATTAATATAAAAATACTTCTCTCATTAGAGTTTACATACAATATGCATAGGATTGTAACCAATCAAAAAAAATCAAAGGCTATGGGGGGTCCGGACCTGTTGATCCTTTCTTGTGTGCGTCACTGATCATAATAAAAGAGACAAAAAATAACGCTTTATTTTGTTCTTAAAAACTGTCTTTAAAAATAAGAAACGACTATTTTATTTAACTCTCAGTTAAGCGGATTAAAAACAGAGTCGTCTTTTGTACGTCCTTTGCCTTCCTCAAGAGGAAAAAAAAATTTTGTGCTGGCTTATCTCTAAAACTTTCACCTTTGTTGATCTGTGAAGCCATCAAAGTTCAAAATTTTTTTCTTTTAAAAAGAGTAATTGGATTATTAAATAATGACATTAAGCAGTGGAACAAACTTATAAGTACGATTGCATCTCGGATACCGCTGTTTTACTTGAGTTTAGATAGTTATATCTGATTGTTTGAGTTTGCATTAGCAAGATGCTTTTAAAAAAGTATTCATACATTCATGATTTATTAATATTCAAATCTTGAAGCAAAAAATATAATCAACTTATAAAAAAAGCCTTATTTTTTTTCTAATTTTAGGTCAAATAAAGATTAAATTTTCTGTAATTTTTGCAATTCATGTATTGGTCAACACAATACTAAAAATCCTCTTCTTTTTCAATTTAAAAATGCAGTCTGTGATTTCCTTAATAGGTTCATTCGAAAAATTGTTAAAGGAGTCATAAAATGCACAAACCAAGGAATTAGAGGATCATTCGACATGATGAATTCTAATTATTTTATTCATCACTTTAATCGACTCAAACACAAATAACACTATAATTAGGATAATTCAGTCTCTCAAGCAACAGATGGAAGAGACGAGATTCGCGTTTGAGGAGAATACATGCACAATAATGTGGTTCTTCCTTAATATTACTTTACTCAGAATATAAGTACTTAATGTCCGCCTAACGTTTTTAACACTTTAAACGTCAACGTAATATGAAGTTGACAGTAACTGACATTAGGCAGTCATCTAATCAATTGTAAATACTTTCTCTTCCTGATTATAATCCTTTACAAGGTAATCTTTCTTGACACTTCTAGTTAACTTCTAACTTTTTAATTTTTCATTCACTATATCTTCACTTCTAATTCACTAACCATGCACTAACTCTTGAACTCGCGAAGTAGGAATGCATATGATAAACTTGACTTGCATATCATATTTCCTTCTTTCGGAGAAGATTGGTAATTTTTGCTGGCCCAAAAGAATACCCAAGAGGATTAATAGAAAGTCGCGTATAGATCTGTCACAAGCTGAAGCGACAATGATCCGTACCGGGATATCCTACATTGCAGCCACCGGCGTCTCCTACACAAGCAATTACAAGTAGCCGCCTTCGAAGAAATCTAAAGGATTGAGGTCCGGAGAGCGAGGAAACCAAGCAACAGCTCCACAGCATTCAATCCTCCTCCCGGAATATCTTGCATAGAGATAGCTAAGCACAGCAATCGAAAAAAGAGGTGGTGCATCATTATGCATGAAACACATGTTTTGCTGTGCAGAGGCCAGTGCTCTCTGCAGCAACTCTGGAGAAATGGGCGAGTGAATATTAACGTCGCTCTGTTCAGCTACACGAGGGCTTTTGGTGACGGACCTCGTAGTTTTGATCCAGGGTCAAGTGACGTGGACGATACCTGAGATGGTACCCTTCTCTTCTAACTACCATACCACACCAACGGGAGGACGTTTGAGCTCTCGAAACATTTAGCGTGCGTTGCGCCCCTGCATGGCAGGTCTTCAGTGGTACTGGGCTCGAACTCATGATACGCCAGTCATGATCCAATACCTTTACCACTTGGCTACTGCGGCCACCGGGAGAAGTGGGAAATTTGCAACGTGCAAGTTACTTCAAATCACGGCACTTCAAATACCTACATTCGTTTGACCACTCCCCTGGCTTGATTAATCGTCCTCTCGACGGCTACAACGATACTGATTTTCTTTAACTAAGCGTAGTTTGTCATCCCATGTTCTTTGGCGATTTGTTATCCCCGTGCTGCATATTAACTCTCCTCTGATTTTGCTGGTCAAATTCGGTAACACCTTGTACTTAAAATTGTCTTATAAATAAGAAAGTATTTAAATGCAATTTTTTGACCAAGACAAAAGGAAAAAAAATCATATATTTTCAAAATACTCTCCTTGTATGGAAAATGCTTTTCTCTATATACAGGGTGATCCCGAATTCAAGGGACAAACTTTTAGGGTAGATACAGAACATTGTAACAATCATTTATTGTATAGTAATGTATTGGGGCAAGTGACCCGCTGAGGCATAAAAATAAAAAAAATAAGAGACAAAAGGAAAGACAAGGTGTTTGTTGAAAGCGTTTTTGAAAAGTCTAATGTTTACAATAACTGTTCATAACTGTTCAGCACATGAGCTATGAAGTCCAGTTGCAGCACACTTTGCTGTAGAACCCACTCGCAGTCGGAGAAGATAGGCTGCCGAATTTAAAGCTTGTACTCGCTGAAAATGGAAGAAGTGTGTAAGCGAATTTAATTTAACACCCTACAAATGGTCTGATGACTGACTCACACTTACGTGATGGGCAACAACTCGTGTATTTGTCTCGGATCTATCAACCACAACGTTCAAGATGCTTTCTTCCAGGCTTGGACTCCGTACAGCTAGCTCTTCGTCAACTTGTCTGGTGACTTGGAACAAACGTGTTTCACGAAGTAGACGATGCAACCGTTGAAAAATTATGCGATCCAGCGCATTCATCGATCAGGAAACTGCGCATGAAATATTCGTAGTGCAGATCTGACGTTACCATTTGCACAGCCATACATGTAATACATGTCTGCATTTACGACATAAGTAAACACTCCCACCGTAAACGTCAATACAATTGTGACTGGCGCAGGTGAGCTCGGTTCCTCTGGGCATTCATCATCGTCATCTACTGAGATTCATCATGTTGAACTGCGGCAAGAAGTCTACTGTCCCTACCGGCAACGCAACCTACCAATAACTCCATTTCCCTTTCCTTTTATTCCCCCTGTTTGCGTCTCACTGTATCACTTGCACCCATGCATTCATATACAATATACGATTGTTACAATGTCCTGTATCTACCCTTAAAGTATGTACTATGAATTCAGGACCACCCTGTATATAGCTAAGACATCTCTGCAAAGCCTGAACTAGAATCTTTTAAAATTTACATTCCAGAGTTACTATCGACTGAAATGCTAAGCGCTTCTTTTTTTGGGAAGCTTGACTCTGATGTATTAAAAATGAATACACCCACTTCTAAATTATACATTTTAAGAATTAAGGTTCAGCATCTGTACAGAAGTCTAAGCTATACGTAGTGAAACTATTTTTATATAACAGAAGCATTTTGCATAAAAAGGGAATGTTTTAAATGTTTGTCATTTTCATCATTTTTTGTTCAAAAATTCCATTTAAGTCATTTTTTATTGTAATAATACTCTTAAAATAATTTTATATTTTTATTTTAGTTCATGTGGCACTAAATATCAAAAAAATACTCATTTGAAAAATCCCGATTCCGAACATAAATTTTCACATTTATTTAAAAATATTATGCACTAAAAATGTGATGCTTGGAATATTTACATTTCTTATTTACCTTATTATGAAATAATCTCTGTGTGTGCGGTAAAAAAGTTTGCAACAAAAATAATCGCAAAGAAAAAAATTCCTCTTGGCATTAATATAAGAAAATTATTGAATTCTCATATAAAAAAAAACGAATATTGTTGGAAAAACTAGAATATGAGTAATATTTCTTTATTTAAATATTTTTACTTTATAGCATACCATTTTTCTATTATTGTCGAATAAAATACTACTAAAGAATTTCGAATACATGTCTAAAGAAAATTCTATGTAATTGTTATTGTATATTTCTGAAATTCTTAGTCTTATTTCTGACATGGTATTAAGGAAATGTTTTTAAAACGTAATTTTACATCTTAGCAGTAATATTTCTCAGAATATCAACAAAAAAAATAATAATCACTCTCTTTCAGAGTTATGTTTTCAACGTATAACACTTGATAAAGAAGGAACATTGCTTTTTTTTTAAGATAAGGCAGGTAGAACTAATTTTTATCTGTGGCAAGAAACAAAATTAGATAAATTATAAGGTCTTTTAAGTACTTTACACTGATTCGACATCTAAAATAGATATCAATATATATTTTGGACGAGTTATCTTTTGGAAAACAAACTGATTTCCAACAATATGTGTACCTACGTTATTCTGAATTCAATTACATCCGGATGTGTAGGATGCCACTTTTTCTTATTCTTTTTGGTGAAAATTATCATTCAACTCCAAACCAAAATATTGCATTGATATGTTCTTTAAGTACACTCGAAATTTTAAAAAAAACTCTATCTCTTATTTTTGAATATCTTAAGTTGATTAAATACTGGGAATCGTAATTTTCAAAAAACGTATAAACGAATAACCTTTTTCTTATATTTAGTGTCAATTGAAATAGAATATCCTTAAAGTTTTTAAGAATAATATTACAGGAAAAATTATTTAAGGGGACATGGTATGATTTAAGCAGAAATTTTTAATTCAAGGATTTTCAAATTTTGTTGGTTGCCTCCTACGTGTGTATGCTATGCAAAACAGATTTTGTGCTCAAAATTTCATAAAAAGCTAGCCACTTAATTTTTTAAGGAAACACTTAAAATTTGTGAAGTGATTTAAAATGCTACTCTTCCTAGAAATATTTACATACACGCATGAAATTTGATTTACAAGTGCGTCAAACTATGCACAACAAAAGTTGGTATGGGTTTTGCGATAACATGTTTGGTATTTGTACAATACTTCTTTTTATGAAATTCTTATTGAAAATTCCTTAAACAATGTACAAATTCTGAGTTCAATTATTTAAAAAAAAATAAGTATTGCTTTGATTCAAAAATGCATACCAACTTTTGTTACATGTACTATCAGCAATAGGTAAATAAAATCAAAGCATTATGCACAATAGAAAAAAGCCGTAGCATTTTAAATGACAAACTAGTTATTTTATATTTCTCTCTCTCCGAGATGAGTAAGTTTTAAGTTTTGATTTGCTATAGGGATGTGAATAAAAACGAACGCAAAAGCTATCATAATTTTGTGTTTTTTTAAGTTTAGAGCTGTCAAATTTTGTCAGGTCATAGAAAAGTATATAAAGAATAATTTAAGCTAAAAAATTAAATGTGATTTTTTGACCAATTTTTGTCAATTGAATCGTACTGTGTCGCCTTATTAGGAATTTTTTGGGGACAAAAAAGAAAGAATGAATGACGCCTTTTTAAAACATTCACCTTTTATAAAATTACTTCTATAATGATAATATTTTGCCTAGTTATATCTAAGCACAAATACAAACTAGATATATCTAGTTTAATACAGAGGCTGAAGTAGGATTTTTGAATAGTTCATTTAGTTTTCAGAGTTGCGATCAGTTAAAATAATAAAGAGTGATTTTTGTTAAAATTTCTCTACTCTGAGGATATGTTAAAATATGAATAAATCCCCACTTCTAAATTTTATACTTCAAAAATACTAGCTCAGACTCTGATTAGAAGTCTAAGATATTAACAAGCAGAAGAATTTTCTAAGAAAAAGGAGATTGTTTTAAAACTAAATAATTTTTTCTTCATTTTTTGCCAAAAAGGGGCATTTAAATAGTTTTCTTCTGATAATGTTTTTCAAACAATAAAAAATGTGCACTCAAATTCAACTAACACTAAATATAAAAAAAATGATGGGGGAGTTCCGTCAGGATAGGTTATCTGCCTCGAGGAAATTCCTCTGCATGCGCTATTAAAATATCTTTGTCGAGTTGTACTTTAAAAACCTATGATAATAGTTTCGCCTTATATTTTGCTATAGAATTAATGGGAAAGATCATTCCAAACTCAATTTATGCACACCAGATATATATTTATGAAATGAGTGTGAATTTTGAATTTTGTGTTTCACGTTTAGGGTTAATCTGTCAAGTTGAAATTTTAGAAATCACAATCCATTTTATTATGCTTTTATTTGACACGGAATGTTTTGCTGAATATGAACTATTTACCTTGTGCTTTTACTTTAGCATTTCAAAGGATGATTTAATGTCTAAAAAATGATTGCTCAACTTATAGAATCTTAAAATGGCTCATTATTTTGTAATCGATTTCTGTTTATTCCTACTACATTATCGAATACGAGCGATAACAGATAGCATAATTGCATTTGATTTCATCAACAATGCTAAATCGAAATATTCTTTACGTCTTTAGTAACCTATGAATACATTATCGTATCAAACCATAAAATTTATATGCTTCTTCTCAATATTATCAGTACTTACACAATGCTTATGGTATAGCTGACCGGGGTGGCGATGCCCATTTCGTGATGAAAACAAACGAAATATAAGTGAAACTCACAGATAACTTTGTGTACACATTTGCGTCAGTAAAATTTCTATTAAAGTCCATAACAATTTAATCTGATTGAGAGAAAATAGATTTCCGAACGTCAAATGTGTGTATTCATTAACAATAGATTATGACACGTCTTCGTATTATATTTCAGGTACAAATGGTAATGAGATAAGCAAGCAGTGAGAAATCTTGGCAACAGATAATGACATTATACAATCAAAGGAAGATATATACTTGACGAAAAAAGAATTTTGTTTCTCTGGTATTATCCTATATTGATATAAATAAGTGACATTCGAATGATACAATCACGTTGGTTGTGATATTTTTGATATTATCCACCTCTGGAATTTGCTCTTTATAATCGAAGCTGTCAGAAAATGTACTTTATTTGATGGTTCTTCCCTGGTGAAAAAGGAATGGAAAGGAACACAGTCTTAAAAATATCAACAATGTCACTGAGTTATGTGTGCAATACGGATTCTTTTGATGAAACTTCTGTAGATGTTTTGAAATAATTGTAATAACTGATAAGTAAAAAATATTTTTTTTTCACTTCAACCTTTAAAATAGAGGAAACACTAACTTGTTCGCTTAAAATCAGAATATCCAATCAAGAAGGAGGGACGGGGGGATTTTAATAGCTTACGGCGCAACAACCAATTCTGGTTAAGTTGCACCATATCCAAACAATAATATTATATAGAACTTATTTTGCAACTATTTACTTTTACTTTTAAGTTGTGTAATTAGTACACTAGCAGACATACAAAGAGATGAAGTAAGAAGTATACAGTATTTTCTACTTAACAATATTCTCGGGTGACATCGGAGCAGTCAACCCTTTCTCCAAACTACTACACTACACCAATGGGAAAACTGTGAGCCACGACAAAGTTAACATGCATCAGCCCCTCTGCATTCTGGGTTTTCAGTGGCACTAAGGCTCTAACTCAGTGATTCCCAAAGTGGTCTATGAAAGCACACAGGGGGTCCACGTTAGCGAAAAAATAATTTGGGGGTCCATGAGTTGTAAATGGGGATCTACGACAGTGACTCTCATTAAAGCAGATCATAACTTTAATTTTAAAAGAAAATTTAATCAAGCGGAAACCAGATTTACCTGTGTTTAACAGATTTATTTACTAAATTTAATGAAGTTAACTTGCAGTTGCAAGGACCATCATTTCGGCGTTTCTTGCATAATTAAGCTAAGGAGTATAATATTGGACATCCCAATTTTCCCAGTTTCTCAATTTGTCACTCACAATCTGCCAGGAAAAGGACGTTTTAATCTACGTTCAACATTTAAATGCCCTTTATTCAGATTTTGAAACTAAGTTTGAGAATGCTTTCTCTATATACGTGGTAATACTACTGTAGGCAATTAATACGGTCACATTGAAAGAAAAACAAATGTTATATTACAAGAGGTACTGATCGAAATAGGCACTAAGAAGATCTTAAAAGTAAAATTTAGAAACAGATATCAGCAATTTTAGAATCACCATAATGGACAAAGCACCAGATTAATCTCTCCCGTTAAAAGAATTTGTTTGTTGCTCAGTTACTTTATGTAGCAGTTATTTCAAGTATTAGTTAAATTTAAATTTAATTAATTAACATGTTTGTATTAGATTTTAAACACTATACTTTAAAACAGTTAGAAATTTAGATATTTTAAAGTAAGTATAGCTCTATACCATCTGTCAAAAAGACATTTAAGTTGATAAATTTACAAAAATTCATTATTAGGTTAGAAGGGTTCTACCCCAAACCAAAAAACATGGAAGGGGTCTATGAGACAAAAAGTTTGGGAACCTCTGCTCTAACTCATGACAAACATGTGACATGCTCGTGATCTTGACCACTAGGCTACCATTGCAGCAAATCAATCAATCAGGAAATGTTGACACATACCTAATCCATCGTTACGTGAAAGACCGTTGATTTGGTTATATCACTGTATACCCGAACCATCATTGTGGTATGTTTCTACAAGCACTGATAAATTCTAATCGGGGTCGAAACAACCAATGATAAACGTCAATACACGGGGGTTGAAAGTTTAATAAGCTTTATTCTGCGACTAAAAAAATTCTAGGAGTTGAACATTTTATAAAATTTTGTACTCACTCTCTTTGCTAATAAAAAACAAAAAACGTTAATATGTAGCAAAAGAATCAAAGCAACCATTCCTTTGTTACTATTAATAATTATTAATTTCAGATTTACTTTTCATATTGGTTACAAAAAAATGATTTATATTTGTATGTATTACATGGGATATATAAATAAATTATGTATTGACAACTTTTCAGAAACGATTTATTATCATGTAAAACAGGGCTTCTCAAACTTTCGGTGTTTGCGACCCAATATTCAATTATAGTTTTCATCGCGCCCTCCTCCCCTCCATACAAAAACAATGATACCATACTTAGAAGCTAAAACTACAATGCGACTTGAACCACTTAATTTTCACAGGCGTATATAAACGTCTCGATCAGTCAAAGCGTTGATTGCCCCGAACGTACATATACGTCTTTCCGAAGTACAATCTTCTCTGTGTACTGCTATCCATAAAATAATTTTGAAGGCTTTAGAATGCAATAAAATGTTATTGACAGTGTGTGTGAGTGTTTGAGAAGGATTTACTTATTTCAGAGTATTTGCTTATTTATTCCTTTTCTCTCGACGATGGCATTGGAGAGTGATTTGCGTAACTCAGCAGGTCAGGGATTTATTACAAACCTTACAAATTATCAAGATAAGTGCTAATTTTTTCATATAATTTTATATATGACAAGCTCATGGGGGTCACTGTTAATTATTAAAGTTGTTCTTAACTTAGTATTACTGAACTAATTATAAAATACATTGTGCAGTGCTGATACATTTATAAGTGCATTATATCAGTGTAAATGTTAATTTTATTTTTTATTATGTCAGGAAGTATTTTGTTTGTTTACTTTCAGTAAATTCAAATTTTTTTTTAATAATCTTCTGTTTTCGGCTTTCCAATATGCTGACCCTCGAAGGTCCATGCTCCCGTGGGGGGGGGCACCCCACGTTTGAGAAACCTTATGTATGAGTGAGTGAGTGATTTGGGGTTATTGGCGCAAGAGCCGATTTCGGCTATACTGCCCAAACATTGTTTTAATATCTGTGGTCTAGACGGGAAGAGAAAGAAAGAATGAATTGAATGACAAGAAAGAGGTCGAAAATAGAGAAGATCACTAGGGTACCGGGTTCGTGAAGCCCGTGTTTACCAAAGCAGTAAACCCGTGGGAAAAGGAAAAGATCACTAGGGCACCTCGGGATTGTGACACCCGTACTCACTAAAGAAGGTGAGCCCCTGAGGGGAAACGCTTATGTAAAAAGATCTACTGAGAAAATTTTAATTTCAAACAATGTTTAAGATGCTTAAGGTATACGACTACTTGGAACAACTTTTTTTTAAAAAAAATGGATATATGTGTATTTTTTGTTGTTTTTAGATTTGTTTTAGTACATTTAATGAAAATTATGCTAAAATTGAGAAGAGAAAAATAAATTATTATTACTAAAATGGGAAAAAATGGTTAAAAATTGACAAAAAGTAGCATAAACACGGCCCATTCTGTACCAAATGTTTATAAACAAATTTTAAATTTTTTCATTCTAATGCATTGCTATGTTATTCATTTTTGAAATGACTTTCAGGATAAGAAATATTTTCTTTTTTACAAAAACTAGAGAACTTTATCTTAGTTGTTATATGAATTTGCTTAAAAAAACAGTGATTATATTTACATACAGGACTGTAAATTTTGCATGAAAATGGTATTTAAAAACTCTGAAGGTTAAAACACTTCTACTATTATACAGAACATACGCAAAGAATTTTTGTCAATTACTTTCAAAACTTTTTGAGCATGAGCATTTTAAAAAAAACAACACATTTCGAGTAAAACGCGGTTTAAAGTATGGCATCTTCCCTTACTAAAACACTTGTATTTTTTGTTCTAGTGAACGGAAAATAATAAACTTGGTATTTTCATAAAACTAATAAGATGACTTATAGAACAGAATCAGAAAAAAAATTGTCAATTTTTAGCAAAACTCACAATTTTAGGGTAGTTGGATACCTTAAAATGTAAGTTAATCAAGCTTCAACAGTAAAAAAGAAGTGTGAGTAGGGGAGTTTCATATGTAGAGGGGAAAAAACGAAAAACATGGGAGCTAGAATACAGGGACGCACACAGGAAACGAAAATTAATTTTTACAAGGAAAAGCTTTGGATTCAACAATTTATTTACTAATGCTGTTACTTAATATTTCTGTTATATATAAAGTTTGACATATACGTAATATTATTTCTCCTATTTTAAAATACAGATATATGTATTTTTTAAGCAATGCATTTTTTTATCTTAATGTTATAAAAATATTTGTATTTTTACCCTTCACTAACAATGGTGCTGAGTGTCAACATTTTCCGAGTTAAGGTGAAATAATAATATTCAGGAAATATATTTTGTATGTAAATCAAGAGAAAATACGAGTATTGACATTCACCAAAGAATATTGAATGTATTTGCCAGTTGTCGGTCTTTTACATTAACATATACTTTATCTTAAACATATAAACGGTCCAAAATAATTCCAATTTTCATTACTGATCTCTAATTGATTTTAATTTTTAATTCTGATCTTTTATTAGTGATTTCTCTTTCATTGTTTTTCAAGAGATTGATTGAAAATAAATTATAAAAACATCACTATAAAATACTAATTTAAATACGTATTTTAAATAGATAGTTCTGTGAATATACACAGTGATTTGAAATAAAGCATAAACATTATAGAGTGTGACGCTATAAAAAAAGATTCGAAATAAAAACTTGAAAAATGACTTTCTGGTATAAAATAAATCTACGTTTAACACATTCAAATTATTAAGATATTTAAATATAATATTATAATAACGACATTTTACTTCAGTGTTTTCTCTAGAATAAATTTTAAAAACAGAAAAAGTAATTATCTAACATTGATACAATAAGTATTAAAATTTAACTGAAGTCAATATTAAGTTTTCAATTAACTTTCGAGAAAAATGCACACACAATGCGCTATAGAATTGTATGATATTGATGATGTAAATTATTCCAACTTCTGGGATGAAAATATTTTTTACGTATTAGAACTATTTTAGTGGAAAAATTTTCTTTTTAAATTTCCATGCTCAGTAATTGTGAATAATAACAACCAAAGTTTGTATGCCACGAACCTCTTTTATTCTTACAATCCCTCTAATGCTGAAAATGATCTCCGATGCAAGATATCTTGTAAAAAATATACAAAAATATTAAATACATATTAAGTTCAACCAGTATTACAATTCTTTTTGTCTGACAGTGAACTAATATATTTAGAATAGTTACAAAAGATGCCAACTTAAGAAACATAACTTTAACAACAGACGACTATATATTAAAAAATAAAAGTAATCAGGTAAATTAGAGTTGCATGATTTGTTGAATTCAAGCAGACGATTATGAAAGAGAATTTTCAGTTATATCAATAACTACTCTATAATGTAAATAATCGATTAAAATCAGCTCAAAATAAAGGAAAAAGAGATTTAAGCAGAACTAAATATATTTAACAATACCAAACAATAAAAAAAATTAAGAAAACTTGGGCTTTTTTTTATTCAGTATTTATTTTATTATTTTACATTTGCATTAAATTATATAAATAGAAAAAGAAAAAAATCTATTATTCATATTTATTACGAGTTTAATGGTTTCTTTCAATTTGAAATTTCTTTTTGTTTCTCATTCTTTCACGCTGCGTGTTTGACATTGCAAGGACAATAAATACATCTTTTTTTACCTGAACTCATAAGAATCTGTTAAGGTAATCAGCTTTCGCTATATCGACACAATAAAATCAACCTCAAGAGATAAAAAACATCTCATTTCATTATAAGATCCCTTACTTATCCTGAACAATTCAATTCGAAAATGATATGAATAAAACATTCTTCTATCATATCCGTATCACGATTCCAATCAAAATAACGGTTGCTCCGGTTACATACTCTCGTGTCTGCAGATCCCCCCTCCCTCTCAAAGAATTCAATCGTTACAGTTACAGAGAAAAAGCATCCATTGCACAAATTAAACTCCATCACTTTCTTCTATAAGGAACTGCCATTGTTTCCGAAATTCAAATGAAACAGCACAACTTTTTTAACCCGAAAAAAGTAGGAAGAAAATTACCTTTGGAGTTCTTTGTGAAAATTCTACAACTTGGCACGTTTTGGCCTAGATAATTGGCGCGATTGCTTTTAAAGACTTCAGAAAAAAAGTAACTTGGTATTTTTCCATTCTCTTCTTCTTTATGCTACTGAAAGCTTACGGTATTGTTGAAAGAGTAGTATTACTGCTAAGCTCTGGTCCAGTCATTGATGAAAATAAAAAGGAAACCTCATTATGAAGAACGTATACAAAACATGGATTAATTAGAAAAAAATGGCCGACTTAGCGAGATAGTGTTTCGTGGCGAAATGTGATACAATTTACAGTAAAGGAATTGAATGGGACCATTACGTAATGATTTTAATTTTGTACCACCAGTGATAAACGCCATTTCAAAGTGTCAAGATATCATGAATTATTTTATTTGAGATGGGAAAAAAATTATATTATTTGTTTTCAAACTTTTTGATCGAAAGATCTGAATAGCTTATGGTATCCGCGACTACGTTCGGGATTGTGATTCTGAAAATGCGTATAAATAAGTAGCTTTTGATATAAAGATTTAATATAATCAGAGAATTACAATTTATATTATATATATATATATATATATATGTGTGTGTGTGTAATATAAATTGCAATTCTGATATATATATATATATATCAGAATTACATACATATATATATGTATATTAATGTAATATATATATATATGTAATGACTTCTTCTAATTCTCCTTAACTGTACCCCGTCAAATTATTTTCTAGTTCTTTCGCCTCTGACTGTTATAATCTTAATCTAATTGTACGACCGCGTAATCTTAATCTTAATCTAATTGCTCCCGCTCATTTGCAGCCAATCACGACTCCTGTTATAAAAGAGTCGTACGACCTTCACCGCCACTATAAAAGCTCTGAACACACGGTTACGCGCGCTCTTTCGCTTCTGCTTTGTGTTTCAACATGTAGTCGGCTGCAGTGTGTTTGTGTGTGCTTAGATTGTGCCGTCCCTGTAATATTTTATGTGCTTAAGATGTGGAATAAATAGTTTTAATTAATCACCGGAATGCCTCGTCAATTCCAGACAAAGCAAACATCGATCGTAATTAATAGTAATCATATAAAGAATACCATTCAACGGCCACGTCTATTTCATATATATATATCCTAATAATATTATTAATGTGAATGTAAGTTTGTTTGTTACGCTTTCACGCCTGAACTACTAAACCGATTTTAAAAATTCTTCCACTAATGGAAAGCTACATTATCAGTGAGTAACATAGGGTATATTTTCTTCCCGTATTCTTACGGGAACGGAAACTATACGGGTGAACGTGAAACTGAACGCCAAATTGAACGCCAAGCTGAGCTAATGTAGTCGTTGTCTTGGTTACTGGCGACCGATGCTCCCCCCAAGACATAGTGTTACGCGCACATGATAATACGCTGACACGTGTGAAATTTTTTTTGTGTGTGTGATAGTTTCACTGTTCAATTAAGTATGTCAGCAGCTGTTTCGAATACACTTTAAAAAATAATAAATGAGAGCTTCATAAACAAAAAGCAATTAGAGTAACAAAACATTTTTAAGTTTAAAGAAATCTTCACATATTTGCTCCTGACAGAAAAAAACATATAATATAGCTTACAGTAGCATCCTAGAATAATAATCTGTTTTGAGCTCTTTTAAAGAGGAATTATTTATTAAACGTAGATACTTTTAACTTTTTAAAATATTAATAGTTTAAGTTATTGAAATTTTGTTGTTCATTATGATAATAAAGTATGTTTTCAGTTTTTTAAACTAAGCTCAATTTTAGAATTTTTAACTTTTAATGGTCCCAGTCAAGCAGTAAAAAAAATTATCATATTTTATTTACTTTCTAATAATAATGATTATGTCTTTGACAGTTATTTAAATATATCAAAGCGTGTGAAGCCGCGGGTAAAAGCTAGTATATATATATATAGTAATAGTTTGCTTATATATAAACTAGTGTTGAAAATTAAGCTAATTTTTAGATTTAGATGGGTATTTTTTTAAACTAATTAATTTTCAGCTACTCATAAGATGGCACTGCATGTTTTATAAAATTTATTATACTTTATATTATTTTAGCATCATTGTGTATGTTTAGGAAGTCCTTTTACTTTTTGATAAATTTTGTATCAATATTAAAGGTTTTTAAATGTAAAGATTAAACTTACTTTTTTTTATCGTAATTTACTAAATTTACTTTTATGTGGTACTGCTAATACTGACTTTGTATTTGGAGGGAAACATTAACCTGATGCTGTGCTCACGAAGTAAGTTTTATCATCTTCTAGTTACATTACATAGTTTTTAATCTATAATAGTAAGTAGAGTCTATTGAATTTCATCATTATATATTAATAGTATTGAGTATTGTATTTAGTAATAACTATGGTATTTCTTAATTCTGTAATATTTCTTCCTTTCCCTATGGCCCAGCGTATAGGAAAATTACAGGTGAAGAATGACTAGTCACAAAACTTTGTTTTTAGCTGCAATCTTGGTCCCTAAGGACAAAAGTTTGTTATTGTACTACTGTGGCTAATATTTCTTACTGTCTTTCTAGGCTGGTTGTACTTAGGGTTATAACTAATTATATATGTATTATTATGGATTCTATACATACATATATAGGGCTGATGTAATGCAAAATAATAACAATTCAACAGTTAAAATACACGTGTATGATCATGCATAATACTCATCGAAGTCAGCAAATCCAGAATATAACAAACAAACAAAAATGTTTCATATGGGGTATGGTCTCCTCTTTCAAATAAACAGGCAACGCACCGTAATTTTAAACCGGAAATAAAGGAATTTATGAGCTCCTTTGGCAATTAATCCCCCTCGTTCAGCACTCTGTTTTCAGGCCATGGATAATTCTCGGAGGAGAATTGCGTGTTTAGCCCTCCCCAGAACATTCCACGTGTGTTCTATACCAGTGATCCCCAAAGAGGTCTATATGGGCCACCAGGGGTCTATGAAGACCTGCAAGGGATCCACGGCAGTGAAAAAATAATTCGGGGGTCCATGAGGTGTAAATGGGGGTCTACGATAGCCTAAACCAGATTGTGAATTTAATTTTAATAGAAAATCTAATAAAGTGTAAACCATATTTACCTACTTAACAGCTTTATTTACTATAGTTACTGGGGTTAATTTGCAATTACAAGGCAACAGCATACATTTTATTAAAAACGGTCCATCATTTCAGTGCTTCTCGCCAGAATCAAGCTAAAGGTGTGTAAAACTGGACGTCGAGAATTTTAAAAGTTTCTCAATTTGTCACAATCTGCCAGAAAAATGACGTTTTAACCTATGTTCAACATTTAAATGCCCTTTACTCAGGTTTTGAAAGTAGGTTTGAAAATGCTTTGACCACATGGTAATATCACAGTAAGTAAAATAAATTCATGCTGTCACATTAAAAAAAAAAGGAAGAAGAAAAAATGTCTGATTACACACACAAAAGGAACTCAGAAGGTCAGTAATTTTGGATTTAAAAAGATATACCTGTTATTTTTTTGAATTATGGAACATCTTAAGAAAGTTTTTAATTACTTTTCCTAGAGTGGAGCTAAAGAGGAGGAGCTTCAGCACGGTTGCCAATCACCAAAATAAAAACAGAAAGAAAAAAAAGAAAGATGGGATCCTACTAACCGAGGAGATTGAGGGTTAAACCTGAAAAGATTGATGCCAAATGTTAAAAATGTATTATTGAAGCACCAGATTCGTCCCACCCATTAAAAACATTTGTTTGTTGCTCAGTTATTTTTTGTAACAATTATTTTATATATTAAATTGAAATTTAATTAACTAATTCACCTGTGTTTCTTTAGTTTTAAATACACTACTCAACTCCAGTTAGAAACATAAAACTTTTAAAGTAAGTAGTGCTATACCAGCTGTCAAAAAACATTTAAGTTGATAAATTTGCACAAAAAACTTAATATTAGGTAAGTAGGGTCTACAAAAAAACCGAAAAACATGGTAAGGGTCTATGAGACAAAAAAGTTTGGGAACCTATGTTCTATACGGATGAGGTCTGGAAAATCCATTCGGCGAATATCCTTCCTTTCCAGAAATTCATCTTCCAGATGAGTTGTATGTGCCTCGCTTAGCCATCCATTGAATTAAAATCGGGACAAACCACACCCCTGAAAAAGCAACATAAGACTCTTAGACCTCATCTCTATATCTCACAGCAATCACAGTTCTTCTTGCAAAGACATAGTAGATTATTCAAACCATGAAGCCTCCATTATTATAATGGTCGATTTCTCGGATTTTGGAGAGTAGGTAGTGGTTTCTTGGTTCTCTCCATATGAAAGTACGGTGAGAATGTATGGAGCATGCGTGCGTATTTTAACTGCTGAGTGATTTTTTTGCATTATATCTGCCCTATATACATACCAAATTTTATTAAAATCTGTCCAGTACTTCTAGAGGTCTATCTAAAAATTCTCTTTATTTTCACACCAGTATAGATAAGATTTTTATTTAGAGCATAAACTAGAATTTTCTCGAAATAAATAATTTAAAAGTGGACTCATTCATATTTTACAACATTAGAGTAATGAAAATTTAAACAAAAAGAAAAAAAAACACTGCTTGTTTTTTTATTTAAAAAAATATCGTAACTCTGAAAATAATGTGAATTTTTTAAAAATCGTAGTTTTGGCTTTATTTAGAAATCATACCTATAAATAGACAAAGAATTATTATAATTGAATAATTTTCAGTTCAAGGAGAATGTTTTGAAAATATGTAATTTTTGTGTTCATTTTCCGCCAAAAAAATATTTTAAAAAGTTGTTTATTGTAATAAAATTCTTAAAACAATTTTACACCTAAAATCTTATTAAAAGACACACTATAGATATCAAACAAATTATCCATTTATATTCTTTTGCAAAATCATGGTTCTGTGTGTGTGTGTGTGAGTACCCTAAATTAAATTACATAACACTAAAAGGGGAAATGAGAATGTACATGTAAAAAAAATTAGGTGTAAGTATGCTGGTATTACTAATATGAAAATTAAGGCAGATTAATGTTTAAAACTTATAATTCATAAAATTCAACCTGCTTAAGAAATTGGAACAATTAATCAATAAAATAAAGACCGAAATCATTAAATATTTTTAAGCAGAATTCTAAGCAAATGAGATATAAAATCAGCATGTGGTTAAAAAATCTTCTGAATGAAAATATTGTAGTTTTATTTTAAAGTTACTTGTAATTTGTCTTATTATTACATTGAATGAATAAAAGTAAAATCTAAGAAGTAACACAAAAATGTTCTTTCAATGGATACAAACTTTTAAACATCATATTCATAAATATCAAAGAAACTGGAGTAGTTTATGTATGCAAATTGCTGAGAAACTCCCCAACGACAGCTTGATGCATGCAATATTGAACTACAAAATAAATCATCCTTTCAAATTTTTCTAAATTAATCCTTTTTTTAACCTGGTTTATTCTCCCATAAAATCGATTCACTTTTCATTTTTTTAAAAAAAGTTATGTAATTTTTTTTTTATTTTTACTTTTTAAATTCAGACTTAGATAAATGAAATTCATTCACTGTTGTAATAATTGTTTTCATCTAGTGGCGTAACGTAGGGGGCAGAATTCTTGGGAGCCCGAAACCTGGCTAACGTCAAGTACTTATGGTTTTGCAATCCTTTGTAAGATTCGACTTAGGGCCCAAAGCCTGACTTTGCAGGGAAGTCCTAATATTCCCCGTTACGCCACTGTAATCATCCAAGAATTTAAAATAATATCTTGATTTGAAATCATTATTTCTTGTACCAAATCAAGTATCAAATGCTGAAATTAATTTATAATTAATTAAGAATTTATTATTAATTAAGTAATGCATTCAAACTATAAAATGGGGAAATTTTTGAAGCAAATGAAAAGGGGGAAAATATTTTTTTATGTTTTGTTTGAGGAGAATTCTCACCAATCTCTCCAATAATAGTATCAGCTCAGGTGTCATCCGGGTTACATGACTGGGGTTCAATGTTTTGTGGTCCTTGTGTTGCTTTAAATTGCGACGCTGATAAGCAATAAGTCATTTATCTATGCAGTTCTAAATTCGAACAAAATAACTATAATTAAATTGTCAATATTTCCAACAAAATTTTTTAATTTTATTTAAAGTTTTAATTGATTAAAAAAATCGTATATATTTTAAAATTTCAAATATATTAAAATTAAATTAATAATACGATTTTTTTAAAATACAATAAAAACACGAGACTGAGGGGGCTGAAATATTTTTTTGTGTTGAAAGTATTTCGTGTAAAAAAAAAATGATAAAAAAACATATATTTAACAAAATTAAAAGTTTATTACTATACAATTTATTTGCAAAGATGTGTATAATACATTTCCGTAATTTTCTCTCCTTTTTTTTTAGTTATTGTTTATAATGTAGTTATATATAGCTAAACCAAAATCTTTACATATTTCCATTTTCGTCTTCTGTTTTCGATCAACAGCTTTAAGAAGCTCTATCTACATTTTAAGCGAAACAGCAGTTCGGTTTCTCTCTGATCCCTTTGCTATTGTGTTCGTAAAAAAATTCTCCTAAAATTGAAAAAAAAAGAAAAAGAAAACGCAAATTAAACTCACTGACTTTTATCCATACCTCGATGTACTCGTCACCGAATTGCAACTGATGAGAGATGAGATGCGTTTGTGTGGCGTTTGCAGGGGTGGAGAGTGAAAGTACAGCTTAGATAAACAAAATTGGCTGGAATTAGAGGCTATTCCGAGGAAATTTCAAACCCAAGTTAGCCTCCTTGCAAGGAAACATGTGAAACCACCTTTCATTTCACACCCCTCTTAAATCTAACCAGTGTGGTTGGTGTTTTCTATATTTTGTTCATTTCTAAAAAAGAAAAAAGTTTTTCGTATCAAGCGATTTTCGTTTCGTGTTAAGAGAAAAATGCATGAAAATGCATGGTAATTTGTCGCGATCATTGTATTTTTTCGTGTTAACCAATATTTCGTCATAAGCGTTTTCGCCTTAAACGTATTTTACTGCATACTAATCATTATATATCTTATTTAAAATTATTTTACTTTATTTTTATTTATTTATTTAAATTACTATATTATTATAATTATTATTTATTATTATTTTAAATTCTGCAATCAATTTTATTAAATTCAGGGGTTAACAATTAACAATTTATGTATTTGAATTAAGAGATGAAAAAATTTCCACATCTGTTTATCAATACTTCGAGAATAAAATAATTTTACTGAAATGTCACCTTAACACAGCCAATGCATCTGTTAAGTTTAAACTAGAATCATATGACGAAATCATTTCTAAAGCTGGTATCTCAATCTCACCTTGCGCATTTTGTGTACGTGAGGATTCTGAGGTCACGACATAATTAACGTGCATCAGCTCGCATAATCTTGGACGACGGTCTATCGTTTGATATAAAACGTCTACACCCTTAATTCGTGAAAAAAAGTTACTACTAATCGGACTAGATGGGCCCAAGATGTTGATTTGGTGAGCTATAAAGTGCAATATGAAATATTTACGTTTACGTAATTCTGCCTTCGTATATTTGTGAAAATCCGAATACCGCGACAACTTTTAAAACAAAAATGAAGGTATGGGGATTTTTTTTTTGGTTTGAGATTTGTTTAGCACATTTTATGCTAAAATTAAGAATATAAAAAGAAATTATTATTACTAAAATGGTAAAAAAAGGGTAAAAACTGACAAAAAAATAACATAAACGTGGTTCATCCTGTACCAAAAGTTTATAAACAGATTTTCAATTCTGATGAGTTGCTATGTTACTCATTTTTCACATGACCTTCAGAATAAGAGATATTTTAAAATTTGCAAAAATTAGAGAATTTTATCTTTGTTATTACATGAAATTGCTTTAAAAAACAGTGATTTTAGTCACTGTACATTTTGTAATAAAACAGTGATTGATAAATCTGAAAGTTAAAATGCTTCTATTATTATACAGAACATAGACAAAAAATTTCAGCTAATTATTTTCAAAAACTTTTGCAATCGCTGGCCCTGTTTGGGTATTTTCAAAAAACACATTTCGAGTGAAACGCTTTTTTAAGTAGGACATCTTGCTTAAAGTAATGCATCTGCTTTTACTAAAACACTTGTAGTTTTTGTTCTAGTGAAAGGAAAATAATAAACGTGGTATATCTATAAAGCTAATAAGATGGCCTATAAAATAAAATCATAAAAAAATTTGTCAAGTTTTGGCAAAATTCGCAATTTTAGGGTATATTCGTATACCTTAAGTATCCAAATTATTTTGTAACTATAACTTTGCAATGCGTTTTCATCCATTGGGACATAATCTTTGACACTATGTTATATGATACTTTTCTTATTGTTTATTTGTCGCTCTATTACCAATGCTGTGCTTATGATTAAACGGAAACTTATTTATCATTTTTTTTTGTCTAAAATTATTGGGAATGAGGTGTAAACTTATTTACGTCTCGCTATAAAGCCACTCTAAGGCTACTGACAACAAACTTTATTTTGAACCTCGATTGACGAGAACCAAACCTGAGCTACCAAATCCTCTCCAAACTATTACACCACGTCATTGGAAGATTTTTGAGCCTTAACAGCTTTAACGTTCATCAGACCCTCTGTACGGCGTGTCTTCAGGGACAGTATGGTTTGAACTGATGACTCGCTAGACTCGAGTTCGTGACCATAACCAAGCTACTGCGGGGCCTAAATTATTGTAATTAAATGTAATACAGTCACACTTTAAGTTATCTAGTTAAATTACAGGTAGTTAACTAATATATTTTATTTTATTTGAACTTTCGTTCTTAAGATACATCAGAACTATTGGTGATAGACAAAATATGAAAACTCCGACAGATGACAACGACAATACCTGAAGAGAGTCCCAGCTTTTAACCTAGACCTCACTGCAGCGGTGGGCTGGTGGTCAAGGTCACGGACTCGTGGCTGGCGCATTGTGAATTCGGGTTTAGAGCTGCTGATGACCCTCCATTTAGAGGTGTCCATGCACGTTAAATCCGTTGAGAATCAAATGTCTTCCCGTTTGTGTGGTAGGGAAGATAGGAGAGGATGGTCCCTACTCAGGTGTCGTCCTTGTCACTTGACCACAGTTCAAAATTACGAGATGTAGCTGAATAGGTGAAGTTAATATTCACTTATTCATGACAGACTTCGGGAAGACTTCAAAGTCTGTTTCTTTAATCATTCTGCATGACTTAATTTGAAAAACCTAGACTCGAACTCAAGACTACAGTCATTGGTGGTGCCTCAACCGTTTGACCGTGGTAGTCCAGTGGTCATCGCGAGCGTAGCCGTTGTTGCCCAGTCCCGTGTTCAAAACTTAGTTCACTGAAGATTCGCCATGTAGAGGTGCTGATGCACGTTAAGCCTGTCATGGTTCGAGTCTAACGTGAGCGTGATTTGAAAGTGAGGAGTAGGAATGCCAGTCCAAGTATCATCCTCGTCACTTGACCATGTTTACAAATGACTAGGTCGGTCACAATGGCCCTCGTGCTGCTTTGAGTGAATAACAAAGAAAGTGAATAGTGAATATTAACGTCGCACTGTTCAGCTGCACGAGGACTTTTGGTGGCAGACCTCGTAATTTTGAACCATGATCCAGTGACAAGGACGACACCTGAACTGGCACCCTCCCTCTCCTACCACACCAATGGAAGGACGGTTCAGTTCTCGACATATTTAACGTACATCCCTCCCCTACACGGTGGGTCTTCAGTGGTGCTGGGCTCGAACTCATGACAAGCCAGCCACAAGTCCGTTACCTTGACCACTAGGTTACCGCGGCGACTCGTGCTGCTTCGAAGAGCAACGTATAAGTTAAAATTTAAATAAATATATTTATTTCTCTTCCAAAAGTTACTGAAATAAAGTAGTGAAATTAGTTATTCTATAAGCGTTCTGTTGCACACAGATGATCAAGCTATGGAGTAGAACATTTTTAACCAATGACTGTATTTAAGAGTTTGGAAGAATACATGGAAACATATTTATTTTAATCAGAGTAAAATTTCGTGTATAAAATCATTCAAAATTTTGTCTTGCAGAAAATGCCTAGGTACTTTTAAACACAGAATTTCAGTGAAAACTTTTCATTTCATTTCTTTGTGAGAAAGATTATAAAATTATTTTTCTATGGAAAATAACTCTTTTAAAGTAAATTACTAAATCTAATTACATACTAATCCAATGAAAAGTTTTTAATACCGAATGAACGACTTCAAGTACAATTGATTTTTTTTTTCAGAATTTTATATATTTTTAGCGATTTTTTAAAATGTGTGCTCATACTTTTAAAAACTCCTTAGCTAATCAGCAAGTGATAAACTATAAGTTGTCGACTTAAGAACAGCCTGACAAAAATAAGTAATAAATAACTAAAAAAAAACAAATGCAATTACAAAAATAAGATAATATGATGAGAAAAAGGTTCATATATACGAGGCTCGTATAAATTCTACATATGTAAAGAGGAATATATACCAAGTTTTTTTTTGTTGTTGTTAGTAATGTTTTAAGTGTAATCCTCTTGTTTCGACATACATCCAATTTGTAATCTAGTTTCTTCCATACATTGTGTAGCATCACTCTATTAATGGTTTGTAATGCTGCACAAATGATTATTTGTCGTAATATGGCTTTAAAATTTAATTTTTTTCGTAAAATTTATCATACTATTTTCTGGAGCATTCCAAGTTTTTACAGGCGGAAACTCTCGTAGATTTTGAACAAAATTTTGCTTCACCCTCTCTATTGCTTCCTCAGAAACGCTTCTCCAACCGCAACTTTTCTTTTATACAAGCATCCAGTTTTCTTAAATTGGTGACACCAGTGCAGAATGCTGTTGTTGGTTGGTGCTTCTTTTTCATAGTGATTTCTAATTTCACTTTGCACCGAAATAAGTGAACAAATCTCAAAAAATGAAAAATCAGAAAGGATTCAGTTGTTGTTGTTGTTACTGGCCACCTGTCTGATGATGCCAGATCGAAGCTGACAAAATTCATCGTAGCAAAGGGCTTGATGTACACCTATCGTTAGCCGTAGCCTTGAGCACTATACAGGTTATAGTATATTTGACACGGTTCCACCCCGATTTTGAGGGAGACACACTGGTGATGGTCAGGGGCCTCCCACCTTTCTTCCCCTTCCACAAACCTCATGATAGGACTTGCGGCTCAACGGCTACTTAGAGTATTCCCATGTCGGGAAGTGTCACTATTCATTTACAAACATCCATGCCTTGTGCGGGATTCGGACCCAGGCTCTGCGGCACCGCAGTCAGCGTCACTAACCATTATACCGGATGGATGGCACCATTAGAAGGATCGTCAACCTCTGACAAGAACGGTTGATCTAGTAACAATGTCGAAACAAAACATACTTAGCGAAAGGTGTTGACTATCTTTCTCCACCGTCGTTCAGTTGAGCGTCGTTTGTGTTCAATGCAAGATTTGTTTTATATAGTGTTTGTTTAGTGTGTGTTGGTTCTTAGCCGAGAATAAGAAAATGAACGCGAACAATCAATTAAAAAATTTGTTTTAAGCTTAGCAAGACGCCGGCAGAATCTTATGCGATGCTGGTACGTGTTTATGAAGATCACACACAAAGCACTGTTCATGAAGTGTGTGTACGAGTGGTTCGCCTATTTTCGAGAAGGCTGGGAAAGTGTTTTTGACAACCCCGTAGCGAAAGACCGGTGACCTTCGTCTGTGACGAAACCATTGAGTATATTAATCAGGAAAGATCTCAATTATATGCGCGCATGATAGCTGAAATGCTGCAAGATACATTGAAACTTTGACCCGTTTCATGAAACGTCTAAGCAGAGTGCCGCACCAGTATGCACAACAAGGTTCATCATTTTTTGTTCACGACAATACTCGCCCTCACACAGGCAATACTGTCAAACAGTTGAACATCAACTATTCTCACCAAATCTCAATCCTCCAGACCCTTTTCTACTCCCACGACTCAAACTCGCTTTGAAAGGAAAGAGATTTGACGATATTCCTGACATCCAACGAAACGGGACGAGGCTTTTGAACTGTATCTCAAAAGAAGACTTCTTGCAAAGCTTCCAGGACATGTATAGCAGATCTCAGTGTTGCATAGTTATGGGAAGTGACCCTTTTGAAGAACAGTAAAGTAACTTTAGTTAATATTTCATCTACGTAAATTTTACAGGACTATTCACACTTAACTTTATTGTCAGAGGCTGTATTTTCGATTGATCGTTTATTAAGACCACACTCAGAAGAAACACGAGATCTACTGGAGATGGACCTCGTAATTTTTAGACACAGCCAATTGCTGAGGATGACATCAGTGATTTGGTGTCCCACTTCCTAAATATACACACCAATGTGAGAACTTAGAGCCACGAGATATTTGTGACGAGCATCATATTTCTACATAACAAGTTTTAGTGGATTCCAATCTATGACTCGACGGAAGCAATGCCGTTCACAAGTTTGAGACTATGGCTACAGTAGAACGTCGTTTATCCGAATCAATTGGTATCGGGCACCATTCGGATACGCGATTGTTCGTATAATCGAAAACTGAATGCGATCCTGCAGTATATGATAATGGACACAAAACAATTATTGAAAATCATCACATGCGATAAACATGTTTGAAGAACAAGCAAAATAGGTGCCAAATGTCGCAGTTTTACCTTGATTATTGGAAAATAATCACTTAATTTTTGCTGTTCCGTTGTACACATTCGTTTTTTCAATGCAAGGTCTCTGATTCTCTTCAGCAGCAGTAGTTGAGTAGGACAGCACTCTGGTTGTTGTTCGTACCACTCCATCCATAGCTGTCTCTAACGCAGAAAAACGCGTCCGCATTAGCTACTTTCGTTATTGTTGTCCTCGTCTCCACCCGTTTCATTGTCGACAGGGTCGGATTCTTCTTGCATGTAAGTCATAATCTCGTCATCATTTTGCATTTGAAATCTCCAGTCTTCTGCATCGCATGCCATCCACGCTTCTATAGATCAACAAAACTCAGCAATAGAGCACGTATATATATATATATATATATATATACAACCCCTCACTTGGAAACAAAATGACCTAATATTCCGCGCAGATGTTTACCAAATCACACACAGTTGAAATCCTCCAAATATCCCTCACCTTAGTTTTTCCCGTCACTTTTGGCGCCACAAGAAACAACTGTTGAGCATTGCACTGTTCGAAAACGTATCCGAACTTTGGTTCGGATATTTGACGCTCCGGATAATAAACGTTCGGATAAACGACGTTCTACTGTAATTAGCCATTTTTTTTTTTATATTCCAAATTACTTTCCTTTTATTTTCGGGATTGGTCAATAGTTTTTCTGGATATTTCAAAAAAGAATCAATAAGAACACTTTCGGGAAAAAATAATAAATGAAAACTTAATTATTTTTTGTTCTTTAAAATGCACTTTTTTTATTTCAAATAAATAACGTTATCGTGAACGTAATTAATAATATTGAATATATATATATATATATATATATATATATATATATAGGGTTAATACTATGAGTTTAGATTCAAAATGACTAGTCAATGAAAACTTTAACCGAAAAATTGATTTAAGCAAATCACCGCATACTAGAGACAAATACATCACGATAGATATTGTCAGAATGTATTTGTCAGCCAGTTAAAAAAATGTCGGATTATGAGATTGTCTAGTTGCATTTCTAAAGGAATTCTTTTGTGTACGATGAGAATACAAAATAAATCAAACACATTTTGCTACCAAAAATAAGAGTCCAGAAAGGAAAAAAAAGTCGTTATTCACAATGATTATTCTTTGAAATTATCATTATTTCTACATTAGCATTATCCACACAAAAAGAAAAAAGATCTACGCCTAGATCATAATACGGGTGTCACATAACAAAAAACCACTCTGTCGTCTCTTGTCTCGCCAAACAGGTGCCAAGTAATTTGTTTAATAATATAATCAGAAGCCTTATGTTAAACCGGCAGCCACTTAAGAGGTCGGGTCATATTTCGTTCAGATGATCAATGGGTAACGTTATGCACAATAAAACAGGGTGTGCCATTCACCCATGATCAATTACATTGGATTAATGTTCAGTATATGCCTTGAGAAACGAAAGTGTATCAAAAGTTTTGCAACGTTGTCAAAGACTTTTTTTTTCTAAATTATCATCTTGGCTCTCTCTTGACCACGCGGATTCCATAGAACTAACTTTATGTAACACGTTTTATTACAAAAAAATTACAAAATATGTCATTAAAATGAATGTATTTTGAGGGAGGTTTTAGTGAAATGTGGAAAAATGTCGATCACATTCTTTCTTGCTTAACATTTAGGGGGGATAAGTCAACTGTCCAATATCTAATCCTCGTTGGTAGTGGAGAAAGTTGCATTCTCTCAACCCCCTTTATAAGACCGTTTTTATCATGTTTTTATTAACTCGATTTCTTGTCTGTTAGGTGGAATTTTGTAATTGATTTTAAACTAACTTCCCGATGAACTAGAGACTTGAAATTTGGCCCATAGCTTAGAAGTGGATGACAATGCAGGAAAATATGAAAAAAAGAAGTTCTAGTCTCGAACCTGGGCCCCGATTTCGGCAGGGGCCCCATAACTCCGGAACTTACACGAACAAAGATCACCTGCCGATAACACGTGTCGAGTTGCGTCTATTTATTCAGTTTCGTGGCTCTGGGGTCAAAGAGGTTACCCTATTTTTTATTAACTTGCTCTCTTGTATATCTGCCCGGTTGGAATTTTGTAATTGATTTTAAACTATAACTTCCCGATGAGCTAGTGACTTGAAATTTGGACTACAGCAAGTGGGTGACAATACATAAAAATGGTTATAAAAACATGGTACATAAAATTTTTTTAAAAAAATTATTATTATTTCTTTTAAAGCTATGCTAAAATATTTTGGCATTGCGATTGATTTAGAAAAAGAAATTCATTTATCTTATTACACAAAATTAAATCGACTTAAAGACCATTTTTAGGGGGGAAATATGCTTCCTACCACCCACTGAGAGTTATTCAGAGGTAGGGCACCTTATGTTATGCATTTCTCTTTATTTCGCATTACATAATATTTTAAAATATAATTTGGAAAATATACGGAAGGAATTATAAATCAGATATATTTTTTAATCAAAACTGTATGAATTTATTTATATTACTTTTTATGAAATGTCAGAAAACAGGGAAAAACACATAGGGAGACGCTTTAAACTGTACAAAATCGATTATCATCAATCGAAAAAAAAAACTCAAGGGCTTTTGGGCGGGGGGCTCCGGATTCCTAGGGCACCTCGAATAAATTACTTCAAAATATAAAATCATTGCGTACATATATTTCAAGTTTCTTCGTAAAAAATGGGGTGAGCGTTATACGGCGAATATATTTAAAAGTTTAAAATTGCAGCTTGAAAGTGTAGGTTGTTCAACAGTAGAGAATTCCTTCAAAAACCATTTTGTTCAGAGTATGGGCCACATTCATGTAATTTTTTACAAGTGTTTTCCCAATTTTAGTAATAATTATTTTCCAATATAATTCTGGGTTTTCTCCTAATAATGTACTAAACAAGTCCGAAAACTACAAAAAAGGGGAAGAAATTCTCATATCTCATTAAAAAAATATTTCGCACGTGTAATCGGATACCCTAGCTAAATTTAACATTATATGATTTACAAAAGACTAGAGTAATTTTTATTCTCAATCAAATAATCTTTGAGGAAGACAAATAAAGGTCTGTGAAGAGTTCAATTGGTGATTCAATTTCACAATAGAAAAAAGCTGTAAAAATCGAAATTTTTGCACACACAAAAATATAGTTTTTTTTAGCAATTTGTTGTGAATGGCACACGTTATACAATTGGTTTCGATTAAATCGAAAATTCTCATTTTATTTTTCAATGTAAAAAGTAAGTAAAAGAAGTTAGGTTAAGATATGAAAGTTTTTAATTGCCATGGTTGCCATTAGCAATATAAACACACATTTTATCAATTACGTTTGCATTGTTAGTATCCAGTTCGGACAAGTTCGTTGTAAATGAAACTTGTCAACTTCTCTTAAGTTATGAGATAAGTGATATTTTTAATCTTGATAATCACAGAAATGGGGGTTTGTAAGAGCTCAATAGATATGTTTGCCCAGTAGGAGGTAAGATAAAATTATATTTTTTTTATCAAAACAAATACCTTTTGTATCTGTTTGGAGAAAGTGTTTATTATGACATCGACCTCTACTAATAATTTGGAAAAAAAAGTAGTTTCTTTATATGAATAGAACATAATATACGTAGTAAAATATTAATCATGGGATTTATTTAGATGAACAGAAATCATATTTTATTCAAGGCAAAATTTGACTAAAATTAGGATGAATTTCTAAATATAAAATGCTTATTATTTTTGAGATTCTCTACCTAACACTTTTTAAACATAAAAAAATACAATGAATGAAAATTTGCTTTTGCGCAAATAATTAATAAATATCAACCTACTATTCCATCAATCTACTATTCCATCAACCTACTATTCCATCAACCTACTATTCCATCAACCTACTATTCCATCAACCTACTATTCCAGCAACCTACTTGACTACGGTAGCTTAGTGGTCAAAGTCACGAACTCATAGCTGGCATGTCATGAGTTCGAACCTAATACTACAGAAGACCCACCGAGTAGGTGAAGCCGCTGTACGTTAAATCTGTCGTGGCTCAGACATCCTCCTGTTTGTGTGGTATAGAAGTTAGGAGAGACGTGCCAGCTCAGTTATCGTTATCGTCATTTGATTATGGTTAAAAATTACAAGGCCTGTTGCCAGTAGACCTCGTGCAGCATTTAGCCCTCCGTTCGGCGCGTGAATCTCTGAGATGCATAGTAAAAATAATTTTGGTGCCGTGTCCACACGGTCAGCCGGAACGTGTCCCTCCTTCTTCTACCTGTCTTTTATCACTCGCATTAAGGGTGAGTGCCAATGATGGGGACAACCGTTTCACATTTCGGACAGCAAGAATTTTGAATCTGATTCCATGGATGGAACATTCCTACTGCGTAATATTTCTACGTATTTGATAGAATTCAACATGCTTTTAAGAGGAAGTAAGTTCCGAAAACATCTGTTTAGAAGGGTGTTTTACTGTCTGTTTGATATGATCTGGTCACACAGAGTTTCTACTTCCTTTTTTCTGACTACTTTTGATTTGTATCCCTGCAGAAATAAATGTGTTTCATGACAGAAAATTATATATATATATCCCCTTCTTCCAGTCATTAACAGTCCATAATTGGTAATTTCTGTTCTATGCTAAACGTTCCCCCCCCCCGCTATTTTCTTAGTTTGTTTTTTCCTCGGTCTTGTTTCCTCACGGGCAGCTTCCTGAAGTGTTTTCCGTATAGTTGAGGTACTCACTTGAACACCATAATCTAATAAATTCCTTCGAAAGTCTATGTTTGTCAGTATTGGATTTATTTTGATGTTTCTTATAAAAGGTTTATCAGTTTCTTGGAGTAGTTTTCCATTTGCGCCAACATTTTCCTTTTCTTTTTTGGAGACAATAATCTGGAATCTGGAAATGCTCTTAAATTTCTTTAAACACTTGATTTACCCACACCAACTGCCGTAGCTATATATCTTACAGTCATAGAAGTGTGTTCGTTAAGAGTGATTATTTTAGAACGCTTCCTCGGAGCCATTTCCATCTATAAACAAGCAAAAGTAATACGTATTACACGGAACGCAAAATTATAACACTGAAAAACTCACAACTTAACTACTGATGAACTAAACCAGTCAAACGAGTAAATTATAATTAAGGTTTATCCGTCACACTACCTCTTTGCAGATACAAACGTTTTGAGGCGTTCAGAGTTCTATTGGTAATCACATACCAATATAGAGAAGAAAAATATGTTTATCCCAATTAATTCGAAAACTATAGCATCTGATGTAAAACTCCCTGTTTATGATGAAAAACAAAGAGAAAGTAATGTTGCCCTTATAAGAGCATCAAGAATAAAGATTATTAAAATTTTGTTGTGTAAAAAGCCAAAAATTCATGTACTTTGAACATTGTTAGATGATTTACGAAACAAAGGATCTCAAAATGTAAATAGGTAGTGGTGACAGTTATAAATAACTAGTATCTTTGTGATATTTTTGTTGTTGTTTAAATTGAAATTTCATATTATGTCTTAAATATTATATTACCACATGTGTAACATACGTATGTACTTAATGGAGTCAAGCATAAGCCAAAATAATTTATTACAATTGCTTTCAGTATTAAGTGTATTTTTATTATTTTTTAGAAGTAATTAATTTTGCTTATAGGTTTCCAAAGAAGGTTTCAATTTTCTTATATCTGTTTTAAATTTTCAAGATACGAATTCATGCATGAACATACTTTTTTCACTTTTTGGGCTACATTCCTGTTTTATCCTGTCTCTTTTTCAAAGCTCCTTTGCTTTGTATCATTTAATCCCTAAAGGTCATTGAAATCTTGGGTGCAACAGGTAGATATATATATAAGTGCTTCTATTTATCATCTATTACTTCAATAACAGTCTGTTATTTTGATAGGAAAGTAATGCTATATACACTACTGTTTGGAAAAAATGCAACACCATGAAGGAATCATCACAATTAAATGAACTTGCAGCAAATATTAATTATAGGATGTTACGTAAAATAGTAAAGTTTCAGAGCCACCACGCATGCGTGGCGTGCGCAGCGTCCTCTGAACTGATGCTGAAAGCGTATAAATAGAAGGCTGTAGCGGGACGTTGAAAATAGTTAATGATTATTTGTTAATGGCGAATACTTAGTCAGACCTAAGTATGCGTTCACGAAGAAATAAGGAGAAATTCCAACAACTTACAGAGTTTGAACGGGGGAGGATTATCGGCCTTCGAGAAGGAGGATTTTCCTATCGCGCAATAGGAGCTCGGGTGCATCGGAACAGTTCCACAGTGATGCGAGTTTGGAAGCAGTGAATCAACGAACTCCAACTAACTCGAAAAACTAGCAGTGGACGACAAAAGGTGACGTCAGCGCGTGACGATCGACACCAGGTCCACATGACGGTAAATGACCGTACAGCTTCCTCCAGGCAGTTGGCAGCACGTTGGTCTACTGCTACAGGTGTACTAATGCCGGCTTCGTCAATTCGTCGACGTTTGTTGCACCGTGGATTGCTTGCAAGGGTGCCTTTATACAGGATCCCCCTCACGGCAAACCATCGGCGTCTGCGTCTGCAATGGGCTCAAGAGCACAGAGCCTGGTAAGCTGATTGGCACCAAGTTGTCTTTTCAGATGAATCACGCTTTTAATTTGTGGGACCATGATGGCCGCATTCGTGTAGACGTTATTGCCGGTGAACGCTGCCTTCCAGAGTGAGTTATCGAACGGCATAGTGGCCTAACAGCCGGAGTTTTGGTTTGGAGTGCGATTTCGTATCATGGACAGTCCGAAGTGGATTCCTTCCTTCAAGCCATCCCTGGAGATATCTTTTAGGAAGATAATGCACGCCCGTTCAGCCCAACACATGCAACTTCTTCCTTGGCTTGCTTATTCGCCAGATATGTCGCCTATTAAGCGTGTGTGGGATTTGGTAAGTCGGCGTCTCGCTTGTGATTCGCGTCCTGCAGCTTCAAAAGACAAACTTTTGCTGCGCATACAAGCAATATGGAATTCTCTTCCACAAGTTTGACTCCATGCCACGTCGTATACCAACACTTATTGCAGCGCGTGGTGGCTACACTTAATACTAACTTCGGACACTTAATATTGTTTATTTGCTTTGAAAATTTTGTCATTTATTTGTACTAATACAAGTCGTTTGTGCATTAAATTTCATTTAATTCTGATGATTCCTTCATGGTGTTGCATTTTTTACAAACAGCAGTATAGATAATACAAAAATTAAGAGTTTTTGTAACAAACACTGCAGCATAATATTTCAGATATAAAGCAACCTTTAATTTCACCAATAAAATGTGTGATTAAATCCTATTCAAACATAAATATGAGATGAGGCATCTGAGAGGTGCTGCGAGCATAAGAATGGAACTTCTTGATGCTCTTCTGCGGAGGGTTAAGAGCTACGTTAGTATAACTGTCACTCACTCTTTAAAATGCATGCTGAATTATTTTTAATCATTCCTTTAAAATAAAAATTATTTTATAATCAATTCTAACGATTCAATAACCTAAATTTGACAGTCAGTAAATATTCATAATATTATTCCCTTATTTTTCAGCAGCTTCAGGGCATAAATTCAAAAAATAATTATCTTACTTTTGAATGACTGTAACCCCTATTGCACTCAAATATTCTCTATCGTACTATTTCAATGCTCTTAGTACCAATGAATGTGTAGTAAGCATTTTATGATGTTTTTCTTCATCCAGATACAATATTGTCAATAAAAAATATCTCAACAAATGATAAACATTATTTTCCTACGCAGCAAAAATTCATGTTTATTGGTGGTTTACAAATACGAGATCCACCGCAAATAGCCCGTCACTGTATCAAAAACCAAAAACTGAGTTTTAGCTAATTCCTGTGGACATCTTACTTTTGTTGTTTTTCTCGGACTAAAAATTTTGCTGTCGTAAAATAACACAATATAGGGAGTGCGTGTCTGATTATACACTTTTTTTTTTTTTGGAAATTCAAATACGAAACATTTCCAAATTTTAAAATCTTATAAATAATTTCAAGAAAAATATTTATATAATTTTCGTTAATGAAACTTACATTCATAAAATGTAGAAAATTCTGACTTGTCATTATTTTTTTCAAAATATCGCTTGGCAGATTAATTTTAAAAAACTGCTATTAACTCCTTCCTATAAAATGACGAGTCTAGCTCGTCATTGGTTTTTCATGTCACACTGCACAAAGACGAGATACAATCGTCATGCGACTCAAATTACTGTTGAATATGATAATTAGCCGCCCATCCGGTATAGTGGTTATTGACGCTTACTGCGGTGCCGTAGGGCCTGGGTTCGAATCCCGGAGAAGGCGTGGATGTTTGTTTTGTAATCTTTCTTTCTTTGTGGTGTGTGCTTCACGCTTACTTCTATGAAAATCCCTTTGTGATACTTTGTGGGGCACGGGGGTATAAATGTTCTCAATAAAAAAAAAGGATTATGATTATTAATTTCGAAGAAGTTTGAATTCTTTCCAGTCGAGGTTTACTAGCTTTGATATGGTCTGGCAAAAGGGATGTATATATGTTCAGCGGAGAGAGTGCAAACATTGTAATGTTGACATCGTGAATATGGGGAGAAAAGGAGATGATTTAAAATCAGGTTGTGTGATTGAGTGCAATAATGGAATGGAAGGTGTCGATAAAAATGATCAACAGTTGACGTGTTTTCCGGTTATGTAAAAATAAAAGAAAAATTTTTTTTGGAAGTTTTTTACATCGCATTCTACAATTTCTGTGTTTTACTCAAAAATTTAACCATAGGAACAAAATCTGAGGTGCTAGTTTGTTTTTAAGTGGCACGCGCCAAGTTGTTTATGTTCGCTAAATGGCGATATAATATATATATATATAAACGTTCAAAAATATCGATACTGAATTTATTCTATTTATTGAGAAACAGCGAAATCTGAGCGTGCTAGTTTGCTTTTCAAACGGTGGCACGCGCCGTTCAGTCACTGATTCTTCACGTGAGTGTTGCGTGCGTTCGTCGAAAAAAAAAATGTTAAAACACGGATTAGCGAATCTGTATCAAGTTTTGCTTTAAGCTCCGTAAAATGGGCACCAAAACCTATGAGATGATGAAAACAACATTTGGAGATGAGGCAATGAGTCGTGCTCGGGTTTTCGAGGGGTTCCGGCGATTCAAGGAGGGTCGTCAATCAGTGAATAGTGATCCCCATTCTGGACGCCCATCCACCTCTCGCAATGAGGACAAGATTGCACAAGTGAAGGCTGTGGTGCTGATTTTTCCTCTTTCCCAAGATCAAGAACACCTTAAAAGGACACCGGTTTCAGGACATTGAAACCATAAAACAGAATTCGACACAGCAGCTTCAGGCCATCCAAAGTCTGAGTTCCAGAAATGTTTCGAGGACTGGAAACATCGTTGGGCCAAGTGTGTTACTGCCAATGGAGCATATTTCGAAGGAGATTGACTCAAAACGTGTTTATGTATGTATGTTTTTGCATAATAAATTCAGTCTCGATACTTTTTGAACAGCCCTCGTATATAACAATACAATGTGGTTAGCTTGATATTTTTATCGTCTGGCAATGTGGTTGCCACATGAAGATAAGGTATATTAGAAATAATTTTTATTGGTTTTGTTCCCGCGGTAATCCTATTAATTTCAGACGATTTCTTTAGCATTTTAACCAATTTCATTGCATTTCCAAATCAAACTATTATTTCAGCTATTTCAACTACTATACGTTTTTGAACCTTCCTTGTTCGATGAAATTCGTGGAAGGAACTTGCAGTTTTTGGTGTATTGCAAGTTTTCAGTACTTTTTAATTGATATTCATTATTAATTTTTATTGATATTATGTAATTTTATATTTTATTAATAACATAATATTAAAAAATACAATTAATAATATATATAACAATCATATAATATTCGTTATTTATAAATTTTTTTATTTTTTTATAAATATTGTTACATATTATGTTGTTTATTTATAATTATTATTTTGCTATTTATTTATTATTTTGTTATTTATTTATAATTTTTATGTTGCATGAGAATTCTAATGTTACGATGATTATTCTTTTTTTATAAAAACTGTGGCGGTAAAGTAAACCAGTAACAGCCTCCGGACAGGAGGGATCATTTTTGTCTAGTGGTATGTTACGCGCTTACGAATCGGAAGGGACCGAGTTCAAACCTCCGATAATTACTATTAAATTATATTAGGATTAGTTTCTTATAATTATTATTAAATCATACAGTATGAATATTATAATCTTATAATGTAGTATAGGATTATTATTATATGCTGCATAATATTATTAGTACATGTAAATTTTTATTATATTATATTTATATTCATTATTTATTGATCGATCTTGGTTATTCTCAATCTCTTCCTATATTCTTCATTTGAAATAAATTTCAATGTATTTTAAAACAATTCTTGAAAATTATCTTCCTGATGATGTCTTACCGCTAGGCCGCCATCTTGAATTCCATTCCAACGACAACAAACGCTGCTTGGCGGGATTCCTCTATCTCGCCAAGCAGCGTTTGGCGCCTTGCCCCGTGATATCAAACTAGCTCCAATCTGAATTGGGAGCTTTTGATAGGGCATAGCAGAGCAAATCCTACAAAAAGTTACATCACCGAATAAAAAAACACGTGAGCGCCCTTCATATAGTGACTGCCCGGGTAAATTACAATCTAAAAGATGGGGGCATTTTCCCTCAGAATGCATTCCTTCAACTTAGAAAGAAAAGAAAAATCTAAGATGTGCCGGTGTTACTAGAATAAAATTAGAAAAATGAGATTTCCTTTCAGTGTAAACAATGTATATAAAGGATGTCTATACAGCTACAAGAGTGTTTTGAAAAATACCACACACTTGGAGACTATTAACTATACATCTTACTTAGGTGTTGCTTTAATTTTTTTTTCATTATTTTACCGTTTTCGATATTTAACAAAATATAAAGATGGATATTAATTAAGAATATGTAAGAATTATAAAATGTGACAAGTTTTTTTTTAATAAAAATTAAATGCTTTTCTTATGCACAGTTTTTCATTATTAAATTGTACCGAAAAGAGTAAGTTATATCCGTGAAATGTAGTCTTTTTTAATTTCATTTGCTATATTTCATAAAAATTTTACCGTCACTGTACTTAGTAAAAAAAGAATTTAATAATACAGCATTATTGAATTTTTACTTGGAGCTAAGTAATGATGGGTTATAGAACTTCATATATTTTATGCATATTTCAATCCGACATTATTTTTCATTACCTTGAGCTACCTTTTGATTTAAAAGGAGTTCGGAATCATTTTGTTAGGGAATTTATTGTTTTGTTTTGAGATAAAACAAGTAATATAAAAAAATTAAGTCAATTCCTACTTAGGTCAACAAAGAAAATTTTTATTTTAGTTAACTTTATTACATAGTTACAATTAATATAAATAAATATATACATATGACAGAATCACAATATTAAGCGACAAAATAGAAAGCGAGTTTCCTTACAATTTTCCATTTTCCTTTCTATATATGCTGTTGGATTATTTTGTTTGTTTGTTTCTATTTATATATTCATTCATGAAATTTAATTATTCTAATAAAATAGTATAGTAAAAAAGAAATCACATTCTCAAAAGCCAGGCCATTCCAGGTGGGATTCGAACCTACGACCTACGGAATATTAGTCCAACGCCCTATCCATTGCGCTATAGGGACACAACGAACGATTTTCCTTTCTATATATGCTTTTGGACTATTACTTTTTGTTACCATTTATTCATTTTTGAGAATTGAATTAATGGATTGTAATTTTAAAAAAAATGTATTAACTTCAGGTGTCATCCACTACAAGTTTTAAAAAATGTATTTGAACTTTAATGGATGAATAGAAAATATCTTATTACATATAACGATTGAAAATTTGAACAAGATTATATATAATATACATATATATGGAGAGAGTGAACTAATAGTAGGAATTCAATGAAAAAACTCTGCTTTCTAGTTTGTTTTCAGATGTGATGGGACTAAATTCTGTGATATATTTTTTTTCGTAGTATTTTATAAATTATTTCTGGGATATAAATATTTGCAATACATTTGCAGTACATTCTGAAAAAGTTTCCTTAATTCCTGCTGTTTGAAAAAATTTGAAATTTCTAAGCATATTGTAAGAAAGATTTGGTTACTGAAAGTGTATGAAAATCATCAAAAATGTAAAATTGCAGAAGAATGAAAATTGTTTTTACTATTCCTAGTTTTCTAAGAATCTCAAAATAAGATAAGATTTAAAAAAAAATTTTAAAAAATTCTGCATTTTTTTCATTTTATGTGTTAAAAATTTTTTTTTTTTCTGAAGTACCGACGATAATTACAAATCTAACTAAATCAAAGATTACCGCTAAAATGCATTCACGATTGCCATTTTTAAGTTGTTTACCAATTTCCTTAAAGCATTTTGCTTACACGCGCGTGCTTTGAAAAGGCAGTTACCGCAATCCATAACAATAAAAGGTCTCGACACTGGCTCAAAAACTTCTTTTTTTAAAATTACCCCGAGTTACAAATTACTTCAAATCACGCCAAAGTACTTTCACTTCGCGTTACTAAGGTGTTAAGAATTTTCTTCGGCGAAAGATTTCTCAGAACAACACATCCAACTTAAATCATTTCTTAAAAAGAAGAAAAGAGAGCCCAAACACAACAAAAGATCGCCATTTCTTTTTTTCTTTCGAAGAATTCTTCGTAATCAAACGCGAGCACAAAGGGATCAAACGATAAGGAACAGAAATAGAAAACATTCGAAGAGAATAGAAAACATTTCTCGCATTATAAATATCATAAATCGTTTGGCGTTTTTTGAGGTCGATGTCCTCAAGGGAAAAAATATTGATAGAATACTTTTTTGGCGGGAAAGTTAAGTAAAGAATGTCTGATTTCGGCCAGTTCGAGTTTTATGCAAAGTCAATAGTGGCAATGATTCTTGAACCATAAATGATTGATGATAAAAAGTTCGATCGTGATCGTCAAAGAATTATTGTCCTCCGAATCATTTCGGGAATTTGTTAAGGTGGTGTGTGTGATTTTCATTTTTATTTTTATGATCTGTTTGCGTCAAAACATTCTTTTAAATTTATCTTTAAGGCACAGATCGTGTTCGTTTTCCTTTAATGATACGAAGAACATGTTAAAGGCCTTGCTGTTCCTGATTCGGTTCTTTGTCTTAACCACAAACATCATCATGACTAAATTGTTTCCCACGGTGTAACTTGATTTGCGTACTTTACTGTAAGGTCTAATGGTTACGTACAGTCATATACTGAGTCAATGCTTGGAATGATTATAACAAGCACAATTTGTAATGTTATTATATATGCAGAAGATTTTTTGTGCTTGTTACTTATCAATAATAGTTATGTTTTGAATCGTGTTTAAAAATAAATGAAAATTTTTTTAAACGTAAGATATTTAAATAACAAATCAGAAACAAGATATACACAAATGAAATGAGAAATTTATGAGAAATATATTTTAGTACGAAAAAAATTAAAGGCTACAATTATATCTAAATTATTTCTTGAATTTCTAACTATGAAAAATTATTACAATACACATCAATAACATTTAAACGAGTTTTACTTTAATATACAATATATATATATATATATATATATATATGGGAAAATGACTACAACCTTTGGATGATAATGATTTATTGAACAATGAAGGATGAAATAATAACAGTTATATTAAACACCAGAGAGAAGAATGTCTTTCTTTTACGTCTACGTCTTTCAACTACGTCTGTCGACGTATGTCTCCGTAATTTCCCGTGCAGTGCCATCACCTCCTAGATATACAGAAGGCCTGGTGACTCCAACGTGATAGGCTTGTGACGTCACACATAGTAGGGATAGAAAACCTGCTTGAATTCAAGTTAGATCAGTTACTCGCCTACGCCATTTTGGTGCTTGTCTCTGTGTGGATACCTGCTTGTTCGCTTTTTTATTACAGATTTTCAATTTCTTTTTAACTATTCTGACAAAAATGGTCTACACATGCGTTGTACCGAATTGCAATAGTAATTATAAAGGTAGTGAAAAATTGCAAATGTTCGCATTCCCAAAGAGGACTCCTTCGAAAAAAATGGATCCATGCTATATCAAGAAAAGATTTTGCTCCATCAAAGTATTCAAAGGTAAGTTATTTAACTTATTCTATTTATGGAAACTGTAAAAATGTTAATTTTAAATGTCTACTTATAACTTTAATAGGTTGTTCGATAAGACATTTGAAAATGTACGCATTTTTTTTTTTTCATGTGAGATTCTTAACATGATAATTACATTGGTAATTCATTTTTATATATCTATAATGAGAAAAGCGTATTGCTTATCAAATAAATATTTGTAGCCCTAAAAAAATTTGTGTTTAAAAATGAGCCCAATCAAGATTTGGACAAAAACTGTGTAGTATTTTTGCTATTGCAAACAAACATTTTTGTGTCATTTTCTAAATACTTTTTCACAGAATCAACGAAAGTTCCTTAAGTATTAATTGTGTGTTAGCAAAAGAAAGCCATTATGATACACAGGTCATAGTCTACGTAAATATGAACATAAGAAACCATTTATTGATTATTTTGTATATTAATATGATGTGAGATACAAAATGCATAACACATTCACTACAAAAAAAAGCTATCTGATTTCTGAACTATTAGGATGACTTTAAAAGTAAGAAAAAAATAAAGCTAAAAACAGATAAACATGACTCAGCGTTAACCTCACAACGTTAACTTGAAGTACATTACGATAGCAAATGTCGGAGAAGACACCACATTTAGAGGTAGTGAGTACAATTTCTAAGCCCTTGACGACAACACTGGCAGTTTCTTTTCTAGAATTGTTTGCATTAATATAACTATGTGGTGTCCCGACAAGAATTATTTCATCGTATCAAGTTTGCTTTGATGACAACCATTTGCTGGCAAAATAAACAAATTTCATTGAATCAAAGAGAAAACAAACAAACAAAACTGTGTTCGAATTTTGTACATAAGCGTTGTCGAACATTTTTTTGCTGTTGTATCAAAATTTTTTCAGTACTTCCGACAAAAGTTCCACTTAAAATTACAAAAATAAAATTATCAGAGAAATTTTTGTTAACTCTCACAAATCTTTTCTGTCAAATGCAAAGCAATTATATATATTTTTTAATTTTAGGTTTGTGAACTACACTTTGCTGATGATGCAATACGAAACGAAAAAAACTGAGGAAAAGATATGTGTAACTTGCAGCGTTTTAGACTACAAAATTTTGCAGTCCCGACAATTTTTCCAACTTTCCCAAATATATTTCAAACTCTACAAATAACATCAGAGAATCTCCTGAGCAAAGACTGCAAAGATTAGAAAATGAGCACTTACAACGCTCAATCCAAGAAAGCATCATTTCCAAAGAAGAATTCGA
>BMAO01001808.1:0-21829 GCA_019973975.1 Trichonephila clavata | reverse complement strand
CATAAAAAAGTATATACATTCCAGACGCTGTAAGACAGTAACAATCGAGGACAAGCACCACCACAGCGAACCGTAAGTTAGATATACTCTTAAAGAGTTTTTGTGTCTTACCCCTGAAGGAAGTGAATTAGGCAATATCATTTATGTCTTGTGCCTAGTCAATTAAAATGGCTGCCTTTGCAGTGGAAAAAGTTTTCTGTGTTTTTGAATTTAGCAAAATGTCACGGGAGTCACTTATTTGGATATGTTAAGTCTCTCTCTGGCCTATGCTACAGTTGCAGGACGAACATTGACAACTTCATTCTCCATTTGGATGGTACACCATCACACTGGTCAACCAACGTGGGAGATTACCTCAATGAACATCTCCCTCACCGAAGAATTAAACGAGTCACGGACTACAATATGCCACTTATCCCATGGTCATCCACAAGTCCCGACTTACTTTGTGATTTCTTCCTTTGGGGGCCAGTAAAAGACAAGGTATTCGTCCCTCCTTTTCATATTGATCTAGTGGTGATGAAACAGAGCATCGAACCGCCGTAGATGGACTTTATTCAGATATCGTAACACGTGTTTGGGTAGAAATGGATTACCGGCCCAATGTGTGCCATGCAGCTAAGTGTTCACACATAGAACATCTGTGACTGACTCTAACAAAACTTTTAATAATCCAATACAACTCTGTTACTAGTGACATATAATATCTTAAATTGTTTTTAATTTATAGTGATTTGAAACTTTATACTTCTTTATGAATCACCTTGTACATACATTTTCCTTGACTAAGATCTATGAGATTTGCGATCATAAAAATAAATAAAGACATTGATAGAGTTTCCGCATTGAAGGATTTGATGTTATTGATGTCGTGTCCTGCAGAACATGACGGCTATGACCGAAGAATCTTATAATTCTGAACCACGCTCAAGTGACGGGGACGATGCTTGAACTCCCCTCTCCACCCTACACTAACGTGAGAAATTTGAGCCAAGTTAGATTTAAGTTCATCAGTCCCTCTACAAAATGGGTCAATGGTCACACCAGGAATCTAACCCACTATTCGACTACGCCATTTAAGAGACCATGGCCATCACAATGGCCAGTGGCTCACAGAAGAGAGCGGAGGGTTCAGAGGGTCCGAACGCCCACCCCTCACCCTTGTTTTTCCCGATTGATTATAATCTCTAGTATATAGTACTATATGAGTTGAGATCATCTGTCAGCCCCTTCTAGAAAAGTGGGAAGAAAGGAAGGATGACCAGCCATGTTAGTTAACCAATCTATTTATTGAACACACAAATTATCAACACAATTCAAATAATTCAGACGAGAAGAGATGTTCCTATCTGAGAAGTATGAGAGTAAATAACGAGATGCGCGAGTTATGAGAAGACTTTAAATATATATAGACCCTCTTATATCAGAATCAAATACACTGCCCTAAATATCTGAGCTATAATTTAACTATATGACCAACCGTCCCTTTAATTCTTTCAACTATCTAATCTCTGAAACGCGGTATAAAATAGAATAATACATGATGGGTGGTAATCTATCCTCCTCGCTTTCTCTACCTCTCAATATATCTAGCTTGAAAACTTAGACTATATATATCCGACTTAATCTGAATAATCATGTTTGTTTCTTCAGAGAGAGTTGGTTGCGAGTAAACTCAAATTGAGAGACCAAAGTTTTACCAAGAGGATTATGTTAAAGAAAAGACGCGGATGAATCGTCACAGTACGTAATATATATATATATATAATTCAAAACAAAGCTAACAATAATTAAGTAATATTTAAGTAATTCAGTAAGTATTTGTTAATAATAATTTATTTTTTACTGTATTTTGTTCCTGTGTCAATCGATAAAATCAATATATATATATATATATATATATATATATATATATATGTAGGCGTATTGGGGTATGACACGAGAATGGTGGACTTTTGACCCTCCCCTCACTTTGAAAAATTCCTGTGTGCTTGCCTGATCACGGCCGTAAAAATGATGTTGAAAAATATTAATCCGACTCAATTGGATTTGATTTTTAGTCAAAGAATGGTAGTTATAGTAGTGGGAAATGTGTTTCCAAATATTACCTTCAAAAGAATCTTTAAAAAGAAAGATATTTAAGAGCTTTTGATCTAAGTAAATGCTTTATTCTCAAAATAAAAAAAAAAAAACCTGCCCAAATTATTTTCTAAACATTTACATATATATCAAAATTCCCAGTGCGATAATTGCTATAACGCAATGCTTAATTCAATTGGAAACGAGTCAAAACTTTTAATTTTAAATTCCTCGCACACCACACCGCTTACAACAGAAGAGAATTATCCTCAAAGAATCCGCCACACATTTATTTAGTAACATGCAACCTCCAGAAGTCACTGAAATGAAAGAGAAAACACAAAAGAGCACACACACAAACACTGTAACAAAGGTCATGGTGTGCCAGAACCTTGCTTCACCCTTCTTCATTGTCCTGTGGGGGTGTGGAGAACATTTTCCATTCCAATCCCGCCACATTACATCTTTGTTTCTTACCAGATTCCCAGAGAACAACCTGGTTAAGGTTGCATTCGTAATTCAATCCGCATTTTCATTCATTCAATTACATCTAATTGGGTTTCACGTTTCCGACGGGTTTCAGGATAAGAAAGACTTACCAACTTCGCCAAGGACTAGTTTCTTTCTGGATTGGTGTGATGTATTGCTTCCGAATGTCTTCTCTAAAGGAGAGGTCGCTCATTTTAATTGAATAAGATAACACAGGAGTGAGTGGAGGGGGGAAAAAGGACAAACTCCTATAAATTGTATTCGGCTGTTTCGAGCCGAGACTTGTTTAGGCTATTGTTGGCGAGAAAGAGCTTTGAAGTCTGCCTTGTTTGTTTTTGAATAGGCTTTTTTCTTGTATAAGCGTGAAAGCAAATTAATTTAGATTTAAGGTTCTGGGAAATGGAAAAATATTGTTGTGTGAAATTAGCATACAAATGTGAAAATCTTGTATAAACTAATTGAGTCTTTGAAAGATATTTCACAATGAATTTAATGTGTTTTCAAACAATAAATATTTAACGTTAGTTGTAATATAAAATTGAAAGAAATAGGATACATATGTGTGTAGTTATTACAAAAATAGAAAATATTTACCTTTTCGATGTGGTTTTGATTTAATAATATGAAATTGTTTATTACTTGTTGAGAATTGTTTATGTCCATGTAAAGCATTTTATAGTAGTAAATAACCAAAAAAGCATTATTTAATAAATTCTTAAGGCATCCTTAAATATCAAACTATGACTTATTTTCTAATAAGGTCTTGTGGGTGAATTTTATTAAATTAGCACTATAAAGCAATAGCTATTGGCATCAGACTTCGAAATTTTGAATCATAGTCAAGTGACGAAAACGACTCCTGAGCTGGTACTCACCTCTCCCATCTTTCACACTACGCCAATGGGAGGACTTTGAGTCTCAACAAACTTAAAGTGCAACGGCCCTATCACACAGAAGATCTTCAGTGGCACCAGGCTCGAACTCATGACACGCCATCCGCAAGTTCGTCTCCATGATCATTAGGCTGTTTCTTAAATTCATGGGAATGCGTATCACACAAATAGGAAATATTTTTTATACACATTGAAATAAACATTCATTTAAGTGTTTTAAAATAACATAATTTTTTTAATTCAATTTTTATTTTGGATGTTTTTTTTTTTTGGAGTTTGACCTCTCAAGATAGCTCATTTGATTTCTTTATCTCTCTCATCCCCATTTAACCCAATATTTGCAATTTCAAATTATTCAGAGTTTTACGATATTAAACAAAAGTAACTGCTTATCTCGAGAGCTATTCCTTTCTAATTTGGCTTTATCTCTTCTTGACATACCTTTGGATTAAACAATTTATCCAACTATAATTTTGATATAATAACAGGGAATTAGCGAAAATTATTTGATGATTTCTAATGTTTTATCTAACAATGTTGTCATCTTACTTGGGTTAGTTGCCATACGTAATCAGAGCAAGATAATATAAATTCGATCGTTTGAAGTGGCCGCGGTAGCCAAGTGGTCTAGGCATCGGATCATGGCTAGCGAGTCATGAGTTCTATCCACTGAAGACCCGCCGTGTAGGGGAGCAATGCACGTTAAATCTGACTAGAGCTCAAACGTCTTCCGTGGTGTGATGTGGTAGTTAGGAGAAGGGGGTGTCAGCTCAGGTGTCGTCCACGTTATTTGATCATGGTTTAAAATTACGCGGAATACCAACAGGAAGTGGTGCCATCAACTGAAAATTTGATTCCAAATAAACTTTTCATTTTTAATATTACTATTTATGCTTCCTGCTCCCTCTCCCTTTTTTTTGTTTTTATGGTGCATTTGTTTTGTATAATTTTATTACTTCTTTTGTATTGTAAAAGAGTTGGAATTGTTTAAAATGTAAACTGATTTTCTTTTATACTAAAGACTGGACGTGAAGGTGGTTGTTTCCCGAGGGATCGGTTGTAGCTCTAATCCCTCTTCGGGTGAGCTCGGTTCCTCTGAGCATTCATCATCATCATCATCACTCGATCGTTTGATATATACCAGGGGTGGGCAGACTTTTTCCAGGGTGCGGGCTACTTCTAAATTTTCCAAGGAGTTGCGGTCCACCCTATGTTAGTGAAGCACACAAGGCTGGGGAAGGATTACGGTCCGGACACTCCCTCATAACCAATTTTTTCCCCGATTTATTATAGTCCCATGTATATAGTACGTAAAATGTAATTAAGTATTTGATATTAGAAATTTTTGAAGTGAAATCTTTCTTTAGCGACGTTGGGCACTTTTTGGTAGGGGAAAATCTTATGGGTTCGCGTCACCGACATGCTCTGACTGGCGCACGCGCAGTGTGCTGTTCGCCTTAAGACACTTTTTGAATGGGTGAAATTTCGTGCGTTTCGCGTCACCGACATGCTTATAGCAATATATCTGTAGCTATACAGCTGACTTATATAGTGCTGTGTATATCTTATAAGTGAAATTGAGGGGATTTAGTGAAAAGTTCAATGTGTATATACTCTGCATTGCTCGCTGCGATTCCCAGAATGGGCAATACATATTAATGTGGTTGCCGTTTATATTTCGCCTGGAAAATCTATGAAACAGATACAACAATTTTTATTCGAATATTTGATGATTTATACAAAAGAAGGTTCTGAAATACTCGATAAAAAATTTGGCAAAAAATATGATAATGTATGGATGACTTTAAGTGGAGAGTTTTTGCAGATGATAAAAATCTACCACTCATTGAATTTCTAAATGAAACACTTTATTTAAATATGTCCAATGATCGAAAACTCAGTACTACAAAATATAAAATGACGATCGATGCGGTTTTTAAGCGATACTTAGAAAATTGAATCAAACATTTTCCTTTCTTCTTTAGTTACCATAATATATTGTATCTTTTTTTAGAACAAAATGAAATAATTGAAAGTACAAAAAGTCTAAGTATTGTTGAAATTAATGATGACAATGATGCAAACAATTAAAATAATGTTAAAAATCAAGTATATTGAAATTTAAGTAAATACAAATACTATCTATAAATAATATGATTGTATATTATTTGTTATTTCAATTGAATTGTATTTATATTTTGTCATGATCTTGTACAGCTCCTAATATATTTGAATAATAAAAAAAAAACATGTAAACACATGCAGTTAATTGTTTCTCGAAGAGTCAATGGATATGAAAACCAGATTGGTTGATTCAAACATTATGAAATTTCAAATTTTAATACTAAAAGCTCTAAGTTTTCACTTCTATCGGCAGTCTCTATAACTGCCAATTTTTTATTTATTTATTAATGTTAATTATTTATTGGGGTATGATACGAGAATGGTAGACTTTAAACTCTCGACCCCATTCCCTTCAAAATTCTTGTGTGCGCTATTGCCCAATGTCGTAGGTAAGGAAAAAAGGTTATTATTACAATAAATACGGAATATGTGTACTTACCTACAGAAAAAAAAAAAAAAACAACACTTTTAAAACTACATTTAAAGCAAAAAGCAAGATACAAACTCAATAATATAATAGCCGCAAATATAATTATATCAAATGATACATTTATTATGAAACAATTCAAAGTACATTAAAAAAATAAAACATTTTAATCTAAAGTTAGTTTTTGTTGTTATAATCAGTAGAAGGCTTAGTCTGCGTACTGGCAGCCAATCTTGAATTTTCCGCATATAATTACTGACTGATAAAATATTTAGGCGGTCACCCCAAAATGTCTCGGCGGTCCACCGGTCGATCGCGATCGACGTAATGCTTACCCCGGATATATACAATACAAAATGTTTTACACACACACACTTTGGAACTTGGAATCCATTATTATATTTTTTATTAATTTACATGAAAATAAATTCGCGTAACTAACGCTTAGCGTTACGAGAAGGTTAAGCTTGTTAAAGGATGTTCCACTTTACGGGGTAAGTACAAATGATGGACCCAATTTTAAAAAAAATCATATTTTCGAAACTACTGCATATATTACAATAAGGGATACATATGAATGTAAAGAGAAATGCACCAAGTTTTCTATTTTTTTCTCACCAATGCTCAACAGCCCATTCAAAATCACTGTAACTGAAATCCAAATATGGCAGAGAACAGTTTTTGCGTATTATACGAGGGCTGTTTTTTAAGTAAGGTCCGTTTGTTTTTTAAAATTAACGACAGTATTTTTTTTTAAAAAACCTTTATTTTAGGATTGTACATACTTTTGCCTATTTTTCTTCATAGTTGCCAATTTTATTAATCCACTTCTCCCACCTTAAAACTACGTTTTGAAAACCCTCTTCAAAGAAGTCTGCCACCTGGTGCCTACTGCGCAACTCTTCCGAAGCTCCGAAGAGCATTGCAAAATAAACGGCACGGCAAGCAGTCAAAAGGTGTTTTGCTCCTCCACGACAACGCAAGGTCCCACACTTCTCGAATGACTCGGGACTTAATCGAATCTTTTGGCTGGGAGGTTTTCTGAGCATGCACCATACAGCCCCAACCTGGCTCCCAGCGATTTTCACCTTTTCCAGTTCCCCAAACACAGTCTTGGCGGGAAGCACTTCAGTGACAACGAAGAAGTGAAAGCGGTCGTGAACTTTTGGTTGTCCGACCAGGCGGTACACTTCTTTGAAGAGGGTTTTCAAAACGTAGTTTTAATGTATGACAAGTGCATTAATAAAATCGGCAACTATGTGGAAAAATAGGCAAAAGTATGTACAATGAAACTAAATATCCTCGTTATTTTTTCAAATACAAACGAACCCTACTTAAAAAACAGCCTTCGTAGTACATATGCACGGTTTTTTTCTTCTTTTCGTTACTTCGGTACAACGTGATTTGGAAATCTCTACGGAAAAGAAGCACCAGCCTACAAGGGCATCCAAGCAATGGAATAAGTAATTTAGAAAAGAGGTTGCTTGTGCAAAATGAAAAGCGGTGGACCAACCCACTCTGAAGAAGCAATGGAGAAGGTGAAGCAGAGTTTTGTTGGAAGCCCACGGAAATCTACGAGAGTTACCGCCTGTAAACTTGGAATACTCCAGAAAATGGTATGGGAAATTTTTACGAAAATAATTAAATTTCAAGCAGTATCATTAGCAATTGACACAATAAATAACAGAGGACGACAAGTAAGCATTTATGCAGCATGAAGAACCATTAATAGAGTGATACCACAAAATGTACGGAACGAACTGGATTACAGATTGGACGTATGACGTTGAACCAGAAGGGCATGCATCGAATATTAGTAACAGAAGAAAAAAAACTCGGTATATTTCTCTTCACATTCATATATCACTTTTTGCAATGTGTGCAGTAGTTTTGATATAACTTTTTAAAATCGAGTTCATTATTTGTACTCATCCTGTATATGTATATGGGAGTATTCAATAACACAGCCCTTGTAGCTAAAACTATTCCTTGCAAAACATTTTTTTACAGAACTGTTTATTTCTTTCTAGCTTTATTATTTTGAATAATATTTTAATGCTTTAAAAATGTGTTAAGTAATATGATTATTATTTATTACTGTAGTTTTCTTACTTTAAAGCAGGGGTGGGCAAACTTTTCCTGGGTTCGAGCTACTTCTAATTTTCCAAGGTGTTGCGGTCCACCCAGTCTCCAGATGAGAAAGCCAGTGAGCCACAAATACGTTTTTTTTAGTATGCACATCTGTCACCCCAAAATGTCTCGGCGGTCCACTGGTCAATCGCGATCGACTTAATGCCCACCCCTACTTTAAAGTTTACATAGTATTCAATAACTTTATGTGTTAGAATTGTGTTCATTGGGGGATATAGTATTTCTCAACACCTTATCTTTTATTCCAGCCATTTTATAAAAGCTAATGAATTGTCACTAATTACATAAATTTTTTTAAAAATGTTACAAAATTTTCAAGTACTTGATCATTTTGTAAAAAAAAAATGACAAATATAATGAAACAAACAACTTTGATCTACTGATTTATGCAAGCTCAATCAATCTTGCGCAGCCATTACTTTCTTTAATGTAAACAAAATCAACAAAACCATGTAAAGAATGAAAACACGTTAAGAGTTCAACCCGGTTGAACATCCTTGCGTACTTTTCTGACAACCCTCTAGGTCCCAAGGTCACAAGGCTTCTGCCAGGGACTGAAAACGACCGCAACTTTTCAAGTGGGCATGAGTTAAAATATGCGACCACTTTTCCAACAATCGTTTGTGAAAGGTTCCAAATAAAGACACATGTGAACGCCCTTCTTGTGACGTCACTTCCAGTCAAAGCGTAGGATGCCTAAAAACTGTGTGGGGTTGTAAACTGCAAGAAGAATGAACTCAAAAAATGCACAGTTATGTCTAGAATACGGAAAAACAATTAATTTCGATTGCAACAAGAGAGGAAATAGAAAAATAAGTGTTATGCTCAGAAATTGAAACTTTTATTTTGTTGATGTCATCAACACCAGTTTATTTTAGACACTGTTTGGAGTTTCATCTAATTTTATTGCAATCTCTTTGAATGGTTGAAATTGATTTTCGTAGTTCAATTTTTGTTTATTTAATAGAGTTCAAAATAATCAGTTAACTAACTATAAAGAGTTTATCGTTCAGTGATTTCTTAAACCACACACACACACAACACACATCTTTTTCAGGAGTCGATTTTATGTACTTACCGTGGATTATTTTTTTGTACATTTTGTTTTATAAACTTAATTGCTTGTTGATGTTTTATAAACAACAACATAAATTATTCAATCAATAAAAATAAAATGTAAAACTAGTTTTATACATGCTCTCAGAGGCCCAGATCAGATTGTAGTTCGTTACGCTAATTGCCATGTGCCGACGGTTTGAGCTCGAGTCCCAGAGAAGACTTGGATATTTGAAAATGTATGGTGCCTGTGTGGCGTGGTGTAAATACTCTGCAAGTTGAAAGTTCAATAGGTCAGTGGTAGAGAAATAGGAGTGGGAAACCTCTGGACCAGCCTCTGGGATGTTCTCCCTGAAAAATGGGGCGGAATGGAGCCAAAACGCAGTTTTTCCTGTATAGTCCTCAAAGCTGCTGTAAAAATGACTGACATAATCTAGCTCCCTTTGACACAATTAATTTTGTGCTCCTCAATCTCACCACATTCAATCGGGTAAAATTATTAACTACAACAGCACTCTCTGTAATGGATTGGATATTTTGCCGGTAATAGTATGACCTGTCAAATGGAATATTATTGAATATGTGATCAATTTCGATTTACCAACTAAGTCAATAGCAATGAGAGAGCAATTCGTATTTTTCTGTTATTTTTATTACCACAGGAGCTAGGTATATAACTAGTTAATTATTTACACTATTCAAAACAAGTCTTGTTTTTAGTATATTTTCAGGTATTTCTTTATTAAAGTCTCATTGTATTAATACACAGAGTTAAATAAATCAAAATTTTTATACTCTAAATTTCCACACAGTTTGTTCGAAGTACAAAATATCATGCGATCAAGACTCAAAATTACGAGATCCATTGCCAAAAGCCCTCATGTAGTTTTCGTAGTGGGACGCAAACTAAAAGCAAATCAAAAACGAAGCACGCGCGCGTGGAAAACACGTTTTTACTATTAAAATTAAATCACTACACTATACGGGGACCATTCTGAAAATTTTGAGATACACCTAGATTTTTAGTTATACTTACAAAATTTTAGGAGTGTTCAAGGTAGTCTCCTCCAGCGTCAATGCACTTTTGTAGATTAACTTTCCATATATATATTAAATGTCTCAAACCATTCATTTCTTGAAATTGATGAAAAAAATGCATTTATAGCCACATCGATCTCTTCTGAATGTAAATGGCGCTTCCAAGTAAGTTCTTTTTCAGACCAAAAGTCAGGATATCTAAATCGGGAGAATAAGGTGGATGTTCTATCACTTTAATTTGTTTTTGTTTCGGAAACTCAACTGTTAATCGGGCTCTATGGGAAGATGCATTGTCATGGTGAATCATTAGTCCTCTAACATTCACTTCTTGGAAAATTTCTGGAAGACATTTAAGGGTATGCCAGTCTGCTGTCATTGTCTTCTGTCTTTCCAACTTAATGGCCTTGACCATTCCCGTACTTCTGAAGAAAACGGCATACATTACTTTTTTTCATTGGTCGTTGTCTTTTCGCCATTGTTTACGCGGAATCCTCTTCAAAAACCCATACATTATTTTCTTGACGTGTTCGAACGTCAAAAAATGGTATGTAGGTTACAAGTTTGGAAATGATGCGGTAGCCACCCATCACTTAGCAATTTAAGGGTTTCTTTACTGATTCTGACACGCTCCTTTTTTTGGTGCTCAGTTAGATTACGGAAAAACCAACAGCAAACTACTTTTTTCATATGTAATTCTTCATGAATAATATTGTGTATGGCTGCGGATCCAATGTTAAGTTCCATCTGTATCATTCGGTAGGTACAGCGAGTATCATCCAGTAACATTTTTCGTATAGCAAACACATTTTCTGGGATTACTGCCGACCTCGGCCTTCCTACGTTTTCTTCATCTTGAAGAGAATTATGACCTCCGCAAAAGTTTTTAAAACATCTTAATTCATCACCAAATGCTAATTGCAGCCGTTGAATGCGTTTGTCTTGATTTAATCTTGCTTGAAAATCGTAGAAATTAATAGCACAATAATGTTCTTGCTTCAACTCCATTTTATCTTCTGTCTAAAATTTATTCTACGCTAAAAACTTAAGTCAGTGAAAAATCGTCTGCAGTGTTAAAATAATTTGCATTTTCTCGTCTGCGCGTATCTCAAACATTTCAGAGTTACCCTCTTATGTATAGCGCCACTCATCAGCTAGCGCAGTTTACATTTATAAATGTATCTACGCAATACCAATGGTAGGAAAAATTTACAAAAACTTTTACAAGGATATTTTTTTAAAAAATTTCAATATCTCTGAAATAAAAAATAATTATTAACATTGATCTAAAAAAATTTATTCATCGGATTTAAAAAATTTATATGTGTTGTCAGTGTAAAAAAATATTGCATTTGAAAAAAATAATAGCAATAGATGATTCCCTTTAGAAGGAAAAAAATGTTGGATTACAATGTTTATTTTACTTGAATTACGTATTTTCCACGTGTTTGAGTGTATTTAAAATTGTCCAATTTATAAATACATATATTTACCACCTTGACTATTAAATCTTCTATAAAAGAATCCATAAATGAAAAAAATAAATTTTCTCTTCCCTATTAATACACAGTGGCGAAATCATCTCAGTTGACAAAATTGCAGCCGATTCTACAACTTCGTGAATTTCTTTACTCGAAATTTTTATATATTAGAGACTACATCTTATGTAAAATATCTAGTGTAAGTATTTTATAAAGTAATACGAATCATCATTCGATTTCTTCCATATGCAATAGCGATCTATGGAAATATGTATTATATGTTGTACTATTTAAAATATCTTCTTTAATTACAATTTTATCCAGCAAGAATATTCCCATTCAAAAAGTCTTTAAAGGGCTTAATTACTAGTTTTTAAACGGAGTTTTCTTAAAAACATAGAAAACTGTGGCAATCATTGTGTGTAGAGAGCATAAAACTAACAAAGGTTTCGGTGATTGGTTACTGATTCATTATTACGAATTTTTTTTCAGACTTTTTTGTCAGAATGAAAGAAAAGGGGAAAAAATGTCTAATTTTTTTATGCTTTAAAAGGAATTACTAAGTAAGATAGAACGTTAAAAAATTATATTTATAAAAGTTATATCTTCAAAAATATTAATAATACGCTTAGGCAACAACAACAAACAAATCCCTTGAACATATTTTTGTGCTAGAGAAATAAAATTGAATCATTATGCTCTTATAATCTTATTTAGCATCAATTAATAATTATTGTCTAATTAGTATGTAACTGTTACATTGTCTAAGACTCTTTTAATCGTAATTAATGGAAGCAGTATATTAATCTCTTTTATTACTGTTAAAAGTCTAGGGTCCAAAAATGTATATTTTGTAGCTTTATAAATATTGTTTATTTTACATAGAATTTCCTTTCAATAACACACTCAAACCTTTTAATATAATTATGCAAATATTAAGCATATGATTTGCATGTTGTTACATAATATTTTAATTATCTGATATGATATATTCGTTGAACTTTTTTCGTTTTTCGGCTAGTCATTAAACATATGAGAATATAGATCCTGATATATATTAAAATAATCTAACATAAACTGCGAAAAATTCATCTACAAAATAGGATATTTGCTTTATTAATAAGTGAAAAGTATTATATAACATTATTTATCATCCTGCAAGTGTAGCTGTTAACTGTTCTGCAGTTAAAAGTTTTTTGTTTGGTTTTTGTTTAGAATAATGTCGCAATTATTTATAATTATAATGTTCAGTAATTTATTAGTATTTTTACACCAAGCAACACATCGGAGGTTATCATATTTAGTTTTCCCATCATCTTTGAATTACTATACAGTTAATCTTTAGAAGAATAAATTTAAACTAAGTATAAAAAAAAGATAATTTTAGATTTAAAACAATATACAATACACAGTAATGGAAAGAGTAATTAAAAAAAAAATATTTTTTAAATATTTAAGAAAATGATGAAAAGAAAAAATAAGTTATCTTTCAGTACTTTTATGATTATTTTTAGTTATCATTAATTTTCACTAAGAAAAATTGTGTTTGAAATAATTGTCACCAAAGCTGATGACTCCACATATTTTAAAATAAATAAATGAATTAAAATTAAAATTTACAAGTGACTTACATTAAAATTTTCATGTGCAGCCAATTTAAAATCGTGAAAGTAATTTTAATGTTTGTGGGATTTTAATTTTTGCTCTTAAAAATAAGTAATTGTTTTTTTAAATGCTTTAAGGAGCTTTCGAAATAGCAAATAATAATAATAAAGGTCTGTGTGGAGTTATGTTTTGTTCTTCATTTCATGAAAATATGTTTGAAATCTAAATACTCATAAACTACTAACTACTAAATCGAATGAAAATCCCTAAAAATTTTAAAATAATTTAAACCAATGGAAAAAAATATTTCTATTGATCATTAACTTTTTTTTCTTTTCTAGATTTCAGAAAATTAGTGTTTGTTCTTTGAATAAAATAGTCTAAATTTGTGACGGAGAATGGACACTCCAGAGAACTGAGACATTACGTGGACAAATGGCCATTTTAAACTTATGAATTTAATATTGATTCAGCCAAATTCTACATTCCTTCTCAAATCTATACTATTGTTTCAAATTTGATACAATAATGTGCATCCGAATGATAAAAAAATAACGATTTCTTCATAATTATATTCCATATGTACTTGTGAAAACATCTCCATCTTTATTTTATTAATTCCTTTGTGATCTTTCAGACTAACGTTTTCCCGCCTCGAAGCTGCAAGAGAAGCTGCCCTGTGTGGATAGCAACAAGCCTTTCATATCCATACGTACACCCAAAAATATTGCTGGATTCTTTAATCTGACATCATGCCGACAACCGATGGCTGTGAGAAAACTAATGGTTGGAGCCGAACCTCGAGTGAAACCCGAGGGGTAAGGAGAAACCACCCCACCACAAGAGAGTGAAGAAACAGTTCATTTTGAAACACTTGAAAAGAGAGAGAGAAGTTATGTTTACCTCTTCCTTCCCCAATAATATATTCTGATAGTTGAAATATTCCATAGTTTGAATAACTTTTTTATCCAAATGTAACTGTAATTAATAACTGTTGACGCGTAATAAATCAATAATATAGTTTCTTAAGTCTCATGCTCCTCATCAATTTTTCCCTAACCGTCACACAGGCCTTTAATGAGAATTGGTTAGAAGTGTACTTTTTTAAATATAGGTGGAGCAGAAGAATTTTTGTTATGTTTTGCTGCATTGGATGCACTCTATTGCATATAAATTCTTAAGCTAAACTAGATTTGCGACGAAGAATAAATATTCTATTCGATTAACAATACTGTCACGAATTCGAAACGCTCGATAAGAGCATCAATTGCCTCTTTCTCTTTATCTCTTTCGTTTAAAAAAACCACAAAAATGGTAACAAAATATTTTGTTACTGTTCATAACTGCCGAATTTCTAAAATCATTACATGCTCAGTGTAGTACAACTCACTGAAAAGTGACAAATAAGCATTTCCAATTTTCACGTACATTGCATCAGTTTTTAAATTTAATCATTGGAATGAAAGAGCGAGAATTTAAAATCCCTTTTGTGCTTCAATCATTGAGTATTTACAATGGTGAAATTAAAAATAAAAAAAATGTTCAATTGTCTTAAAAATATTTTGTGTTTTTAATTTCCAATAAACGAGTTCAGAACAAGTATTTCGTCAATGGAAAAGTCTTAAAATAATTTATGCTCTCAAATGTAGATATGTATTTGTTAGCAAATAACAGAAAATAACAGACAAATAGTATTGACTAAAGTTGGTTGTACAGAAAAGCAAGTAATTAATTTAAATAAAAATTGATTCGATGAAGTAAATAAAAAAACTTTAAAAAAAAATCAATCTATTTTCGCAGATATTATTCAAAATATTATTCAGGTTTGTCTACATATATCTTCATACTTTTCTTAAATGTAACTTAAATTGCTAAATACTCTGAATAGCCCGAACTGATAAAGCATCTTTTTTTACCATACCTTTTCTACCTGTTCACTAACATTAAACCATCTTAAAACAATAGAATTTTTAACAGGAACGTAGATATTCATTCACAATGGTGAAACCTACTAATCCCTTTCGTCATTTCGTTTAATGACAATCAAAGACATAAACAGTCTATTATTGGAGTTTTTGCTCCAAAATCAACAGATATCGATCTCTACTAAGCTAAGAATTTTGGTTCCATAATTTGGTCTGAAAACTCCATCTTTTTCGTGTTGCGCTTTGCATAAAATATAATCCTCCAGTGCCTAATCGTGTGTTCTTAATTAAAAACGGTTCTGCAGACGGCCCATTGAGGACAGTGCGTGTCCAAGAGGGATGAAGATGACCCAGCGAGATGCAAAACGAGGGCTGCTTTTCAAGGTCAGTCTGGTATTAATCCATCCCCAGGATAAGAACCAATTGAGGATTGGCCTTCATTCTCTGTGTCTTGTACACTACAGAAAGGATTATACAGATAACTCGATGTGCGTTGGATGATTTAGCTCGAGTTATTGTTTTGATCAGTACACTCTTTGTTTTCTAGTTGTGATTTTTAAGAACGCGATATCTCACTTAGTTGAAAAATATAATTTAAAAAAAGTTGGTTCTTTTGTTAAGTAATGATTAACTATGAAAGATTTCAACTCCCAAATAGATAATCTGTTAATGAACTTTGAAGTTAATATCATATATATGTTACAGAACAATAAGCGAAAAGAGTAGAATATATATTTATCGCATTAATACTTTAGATTAAATACCGTCTTATTTATAGGAAATCGAAGTTAAACTTTTTTTTAAACAAGCAAAAAAATATAAATATCAAACAAAATTTTATATTTTTATTTCTTTTTGTTGGTTCATTAACAAAAGCTGCTCCAACATATTAAATTATTTTTTTTTATTTCTTGCGCGAGTTTCTGCTAATGTAAAGTATCTGGCAACAGATTTCTTTTGTTTTGATTATTTGCAATGTATTCTTATTCGAATTGAATCATGGAATAAAGTTAAGGATGTTAAAACTTTGTTCTTGTGAAGTTCATAATGTTAAAATTCTTATTCTGTCGAAGTTCTATTCTGAATTATCTATTCTAAACTATTCATTTCTGTTCTTAAATTTACTGGATTTTTTTATCTCGATTTAAAACGTACAATCCACTACTTCTTTTTAAATTAGAATCTATATCCACACTTTTATTTTTCCGTTGGTAGTTAATGACAATGTTGCAGATGACAACATTTAATCTGAAACAAGCTGCAGATAGCAACACTAAATAACTGTAAGATAATATGCGATATTTGAGATATTATTCAGTAAAAGTTAATTTATCGGTGCAATTTGTGATTTCGTGTACTTCAAGTGTTTCTCTTTGTCCAATTCAATGATAACAAAAGTAGTCTATATAAACCCTCAGGAGTCTATGACAACTTGCAAGGGGTCCACGCGTCAATGAAAAAATAATTTAAATTTCCATGGGTGTAAATGGGAGCCTACGATAGTATCTCTCATTAAACAAGATTGTGACTAATTTTAAAAGAAAATGTAATCAAGGGGAGAAAGCAGATGTTACCTATTTAACAGATTTCTTACTAAATTTAATGAGGTTAATTCGCACAGTTACAAGGAGACAGCATGTATTTTATTAAAACAAAGACCAGCATTTCAACTTTTCAAGCCAGAACTCAGAGGAGTATAATATTGGACGTCGCAAATTTCCCAGTTTCTCATTTGTCATGATAATCTGCCAGGAAGATGACGTTTTAAACCAATATTTAAATGCCCTCTGTTCAAAGCCTTCTAAAGCAGGTTTGAGATAGCTTTGACTGTGGTAATATCACAGAAGACAAAAAATCATATGGTCATTTAGTCTTGTAATGTCATATTACAAAGGAGCTGACCAGATTAAGTACTAACGAAGATCTTAAGGTAAAGTTTAGAAAAGAATGTCAGAAAATCTGGCTATAAAAAGACATTCTGTTATTTACTCCGAATTATGGAATATCGAGAGAAACTTTAATTGCTTTTCCTTGAGAGAGCAAGGTTTCTTTCTCTTCTGTCTGTGTGCGGTTGCCAATTTTTTTAAAAAAAAGAAGAAAAAACTGGTCATTATGAGCTGTGGAAAAATTTAGGGTTAAAATCGACAAGATTGATGCCAAATTTTGAAAATTTATCATTGAAGTACCGGATTCATCTCTCCCATTAAAAACATTTTTGTTTGTTGCTCAGTTATTTATAAATTATTAAGTTTAAAACTAATTAACATGTGATTCTTAAGTTTTAAACACTTTTTTTCACTACAGTTAAAATTTTTAATTTTTTAAAGTAAGTAGCTCTATACCAGCTGTCAAAAAGACATTTAAGTTGATAAATATGCAAACATTTAATTGTGTTTAAGCAGGGTCTACCCAAAGACGAAAGATACGTCAAAGGATCTATGAGACAAAAAAGTTTGGGAATTTCTGATCTAATATATACCTACACTAATTTTCTGATCCAAAAACGAATAATAAAAACACATGCCGAATAGTAACAGCAAATTTAAAATGTCTTATATATATATATATGGAAAATATCATTGCGGTGTGGTACTTCTAAATCTCCTCTCCGTTTTATATGCAAATTAGTTCTTTCTTTAGTGCAAAATTTTAGACAAGCACCCAAAGAAAATTGCTATAAATAGATTTTAAAAAATATCTTATTTCTTATAAAGTTATAAAGTTTCAATGAAGTAACCAGTGAAAAAAATCACCCTGCATCATTGTAAAAAAAATTATATTAAAAATACAACTGATGAATGGAAATGTAAGATAATCAAAAATTAAGAAATAGTTAAGAGGAAATTAAAAAAAAACCATTATTTATATAAAAGATACTATTCTGACGGTATTAGTGCAAGTGATGAAGTACCAACAATTGTTTTAAAAATTTTAACAAGTAAATTATTGTTTTCATTAGAGAACTGCTTACTTCATAAATAAAAAAAAAATTGAATGAAAAGAAGAAAAATGGGACAGAGAAGATTCAGTTTCATTCTATTTTTAACAATTTCCTTTCTAGAAAGATTGTAAAAACTAAATGAAAGTTACACTGCTTTACATTGTTTATCAATAAATAAAACAGTACAATAATTTAACCCTTATCTACCTACGGTACTTACCCCTCAGAGGGCTCACCTTCTTTAGGTGAGTATGGGTGTCACAATCCCGAGGTTCCCTAGTGATCTTTTCCCACGGGGTTTACTGTCTTTGGTAAACACGGGCTTCACGAACCCGGGGTACCCTAGTGATCCTTCTCTATTTTCGACCCTCTTTCTTGTTATTCAATTCATTCTTTCTTTCTCTCTTCCCGTCTAGACCACAGATATTAAAACAAATGTTTGGCGCCAATAAACCCCAAAATCACTCACTCACTCACCTACGGTACTTATATATAAGTACCATATCACTTTAAAATTACATAGAACAACTATTTTTACGAATACTCAGCAGTAATATTCTTTTAAGTCCCCTCTTGCAATATATACGGCAGCAAGGGGTTCTATGATGAGTATTTTAGCGGGGAAGGCGAATACAGTTATATAGCAGAAGTTCCGTTTTCAGCTGATATTTTGTTCGGATTGCGAAGATTACCATTTTTATTCTGAAAAGTATTTAATGTCAAAAGGTTTCTAGGTTTTTTGTATGTTAATGAAGACTTTGAAAACGATTTGACTGGTATTTTAAGTGATCAGTGTATATAATTAATTTAACTGTTGAATAACTTTGTGGAACTTTTTAATACCGACAGCACACTGGATGTTATTGCTAGAGCTTAGTTTTTTCCCCGTCCTTGTGGCCTATAATTTTTGCGTGTGTGTGTAGTCATCACTATAGTGCAATAGACTCTTGCTTTTTTTTTTGGCATTTCTTTTTTTTCTTTTGCTTAACTTATTTATTTTGATTTTTTATTGCTTTATTTTAACATTTTCAAAAAATTTTGAACTTTAAATCTGATTTTCTTTTTGTCAGACAATTAAATGAAATACTATTCATATTTCAAAAATTAACAACATTTTAATTTGTTTATGTGTAACTGAGATTTAACAAAAATAGGAGATTTTCAATTATTTTTTTTCCTTTTCTAAGAATGTCTGGAAAAAAGATGCTGAGTCTTCAAGAGGCTTTGATTTTATCACAGAACATATCATCTGAAATCAGTGATGAACTAATATAGAGGATTTTTCAGATGAAGAAGTCCCAGCAAATAATCCGCTAGAAATTTCGTTAGATTCTCACGAGAACGATCAAGAGACAGAACAAGACTCAAGGAGAAGGTATTCATGTTAAAAAAAATACAGCATTTCCTACCCCAGGATGCAGTGCTTTAAAAATTATTCAATCGAAACCTCACTCGAAATGCACAACGAGTAATAGATTTTTGTTATTAAAGGAAAGAAAAACTTTTTTTCTTTGAATATCATCAAATTGAGTTAAAAATGTAAAAGTTGTTAAATGTGTGTAAATAAAGTAAATATAAATTTTAAAAATTGATGCTCTTTAAAAATAAATATTTTGCACTGTAAAATATTAGTGTTCTCTGGTTAGTTATCATTTTTAAGATTTAAAAATGCGTTGAAAAAGTCATTCGGTCTTTTTGAATTATGAGAATAGTTTAGACCATTGTGGATAGGTGGTACTTTAAAGTATCAATTTAATTTAATTTAATTAATTAATTTAATTTAATTTATGTATACCCCTTTATTTACAATGTGGAGATTCAAAAAAAATATTGCATGAAAAAAATTTCAGTAAATCATAATGCTGTAAATAAAGGGTTAATAAATGCGAATCAAATTTCTACAAGAGTTCGTTTCATTTTTAATAAATTACCCTTAAATTGTGAGAAACTGCCCTTTTAATAACTTAATATCAAAGAATAATTATCATTGGATCTATTTATAACATTTTTCATACTGTTAAGCATGATTTTTTTTATCATTACCGATTATTGACTGAACAATTTCCTTTTAAAAATTATTTTCATCAGAATAAAACCATGTTGAGTTAAATATATTAAAAAAAGAAATTTAGTTTTCATTTGAATTGATTTACCTTATTTCATATTATGTACATTTCTTTTTTTAAAAAAAAATATATCATTATTCTAGAAATTAATTATTCAAAAATAGAGAAATCATTGATTTTTGTGAAACAATGTTATACATATATATTTAATTTCCCCCAAAATAATCTTAGGCAAATTAGTTACATTATTATATTTTTTGAGATTCATTACCTAATTACACACAAGGTGGAATCCTCGTACCATTTCTACAACATAGAATATAGAATATATTTCAGTGGTCTGCAAACTATCGATTCACTTAATCTTTGAAACTAAAAACTGTTTTCGAGAAACCCTATCCAAGCCATAGAAGAAATACCACTCCTTAAGGGGGTTCACCCATGTAATGGGTTCAAAAAATCAAAAATAAAATTTCATAAATTGCTTCCTTAACATGTCTAGAATACGGTGGTAAGTATTTTTTTTTAAAATTGGAAGTCGTTAAAAAGAAGCAAGTGTTAGAAGAGCAATTGGAGCGCCTATTATGTACAGACGGCTTCATACTATAGACCCTTCTATGCAAATATATACTTTCATACAAGTATAGACAAGTTTGTAGAGATTTATAAGGAAATATCTATAGTTATTGAGTATTTCGTTGGACTTGTTCTAGTCTTCGGTGCCAGATATTGCCGATTGAGGGTAAGTTAAGATTTTTATTGATTTAATCGGGCTTGAAACTTTAAATGCGTTTTTCTCAAAACTGTGTTTTTCAAACTTTCCTCCATCATATCTCAAGAACGGTTTGACCGAATGTAATCCCATTTACAGGATAGATTCAGAACATCTATACGCACCAAATGGACTACGATCATTCCAAATTTCAAAATATTTCTTTTTTTTTTATAACAAAAACATAAAAAAAACATGAAATTCGAAACTTTTTCTTCAGACTTCTACCAAAAAGGCAATTTTTGATATTTTCCAATTGAGTGTAATAAATTATATGCATTTAAGCTTATAGATTGGAACGTTGTTAATTTTTTTAAATTTCAAATAAGCCAATCAGCGGGAATCGTGGAGGAAGTGAGCGTCCATTTTTTTGAGGCGGGTGTGTTCAGAGCGCTATAACTCACGTTCTATTGGATATATAGTTTTGGCTAAGTATTCATACATCATACTCTTAAAATACATATGAATAAATGATAAAAAAACTTAAGGTTCTATCTTTTTACTAGTCGTCAAAAATAATTACCGAAAAATGCTTAGTAAACAGGCCGTCACATCGGTGAGAGAGAGAGAGAGAACCCCCTTAAATAATATAATATCTTAAAATAATTTTTAAAATAGATCAACATGTTATAAGTACTTACAGCAAAGACACTAAAAAATAACTGTATTTTATACTAAAATTTTTAGCATAATATTAATGTAATTTACTCATTAACTCGTGTTCCAGGGTCATTTATACCATTGCATTATATTTTATAACTGGGATATGTGTTAGTAATTTTTTC
>BMAO01001807.1:0-28996 GCA_019973975.1 Trichonephila clavata | reverse complement strand
TTTGTCTGAATTATATTTAAAATTTTTATGAGAAAAAATTTTCTAAGAATTTAATTCTTCAAAAATTTATATAATGCTTATGAAATATGTACGCAGAATTTTTTGTGCAGTTATAAGTGTGCTATAAGTTAAAAAAAATATATGCACAGATCTCATTTCTCGTATGGGAGAATGTCGCACAGATCTAAGTGACTCACTACAATGTTTACACAATAATATAAGCAACATCTCAAGAATAGATTTTGTCACAGTTCCTTCTTCAATTAAATGACGTTAATTAATAGCGGACCTGCTTCGAAGACTTGCGACACTTCAAATCCCATTGCATTACTAACAGCTGATGCAACTGGATCTTCAATTTCAAATGAGGTAACACTTGAAATTAATTCACATTCTGATTCAATAACTGGATCAATTTATATACAAAAACCATTAAATGTAGCGGAAGAACTAAATAAAGTTATCAAAGAGGTATATGCATCTATGCAGTCTATTAGATTGAGAGACTGTCATAAAAAATTCAAAAAGAAATTTCTCACTTTTTTTTTTAAATGGAGGGAGACGGTGACTACCTGAAAAGAACATACTCCTGCTTAATGACGATAAAGCCTAGTAATGTAGAGTTTCATAGAGAATTTGGACAATTTGTAACAAAAATAAGAAACCGCTTGAACGATGAAACGCTGGAGGAGATCTGTTTTTAAAAGCTTATTTACAAAACGCAAGAAATGAAGAAATGCTTTTTTTTTTAAATTGCATTATATACTATTTTTATTCGGTTTTTATGATGAATTAATTTTTTATTTGTTTCATTAAAATAATATTAAATCAATTTTTATTCATGTTTTCAATTTTTTATGCAATATCAACTATGCAAACATGTAAGCATTTTTAATAAATAGTTCAATACTAATCCCAGAGGATTTGGATAATGAATCCCGAAATCCCAGGATTGAAAATATGACATGGGGTTGCTAACCCTACTATGTACTGATCGCTGTTTTCGTAACTTTCATGGGAAGTAATATGTAGAAATTCTTAATTTCATCATCCAATCTAAGAATATTAGATATTTCTAAATCACTATTCCTTTTCGAAGGCTGTAGTGTTTTCAAATTTTAGGTTTTAGAAATTTCAGTTAAGGGAGGTAAAGGAAAACGAAAGGTATACAGATGAATTCATTTCTAGAACTTCATTCATAGTAGGTTATGGTAAACATATTCCCATACTAATTTAAGAGGTCTTAGCAATTAAAATTTTTTCCATTTAATAAAAAAACAAATAGTTCGGTGAAGGGTTATTCATAGCAATATATTTTCAATAGTATTTTCTCACTAAAAAATCATTTTTCGCTAAGTAAGAAATAGTAATAAAAAAAATTCTATTTGTGAAACAGTTCTTAAGGTATCCTACTAGCCTAAAATTCTGAATTCTGCCAAAATTTGACAATTTTTTTATGATTATATTTATAGACCATCTTATTAACTTTATAAAAATACCAAGTTCATTATTTTCCGTTCACTAGAAAAGTGTTCAAGTTTTTTTAGTAAAAGCAGATGCCATTACTTTAAGCAAAATGTCATACTTGAAAATGCATTTTACTCGAATTTTACTGAGTATTTTCAACAAAATTGTTGAAAATGCTCAAACGGGAACAGCGATTACTAAAAAAGTTTTGAAAATAATTAACTTAAATTGTTTTTGTATGTCCTGTATGATAGTAAAAGTGTTTTAACCTTCAAATATTTTATTACAAAACCTTCACTATTTTATTACAAAAGTTACTATCGCTTATCTTAATATAATAAATGTTTTTTAATCAATTTCACATAATAACTAGGATAAAGTACTCTAGTTTTTGCAAAAATTAAAATATCTGTTATTCTGAAGGTCATTTCAAAAATAACATATCAACATATCAGAATAAAAAAACTGAAAATTTGTTTATTAACTTTTGGTACAGAATGGGCTCACATTTATGTTATTTTTGTGTAAATTCTTACCAATTTATTTCTAATTTTAGTAATAATAATTTCTTTTCTTAATTTTAGCATATTTTTCTTAAAATGTACTAAATAAATCTAAAAACCGTAAAGAATTCCTCAGTTCTCCATTTTTTTTAGAAAAAAAAAGTTGCCGCAAGTAGTCGGATACCTTAAAAATATATTTTATATGGTGGAAGAAGATTTTTCTGCAGGTAAAATTTTGAAATAGATTACCTAATAAACAAAAAACTAATCTTATCTTAGTTGTTATAATGCTCTATTACTAATCAGAATTCTACAACAAATCCTTTTTGTTAAGTAATTGCACCCACTTCGTAAAAATTCTCCAGGAAAAAAATTATTATTCTTTGTAAACGCCTATTACCTTTTTCAGGAGTGAAACAAAGAAAAAATACTCCTTTATCACAAGCAAATAAAAAAGCTTTTATTATAATGATAATCACAGAATAAAAATAATATAGCCTATTTGTCTTCCTTACACATTCAAACAATAATTAATATCTTCTTAAGTTCCAAATTTACTAGAATTTTTTGTAACTAATTATTCATCACTGAATAATTTGCAATGAAGTAAGTTAACAAGGTGTAGGCAGTAATTTAATATAACCTTAATAAACTTATATTCTTTTTTTTATGCAAGGAATATATATTTCGTCTCAATATGAAGAAGCGTAAAGTATAATGCATAGTTCCAATAACATCTTCAGACTTAACATATTTTAAATAGGCGCAATTTTTGCTGGTTTGATTTTTCTAGTAGTATAATCAGAAGTACAAACGACAGGAAAAAAATTTAATTTTTATAAGTATTTTTGTTATGGAGAATTACACCTGTATACATCTCAGGTTTGTGAATTGCATTAATAAAAAAATTCAAAATTTGTTCTCCAACTACATTTATTTTAATAAATATTCTTTAAAAATGGAAGAAATGCATGATACTTAAGATTCAAATGCAATTTTTTAAAACAATTATTATTTTATAAGCAAAGGTAAAAAGAAAAGTAATTGCATTTGGTACAAAAAATATGTCCTAGATTTTAAACCTTCATATCTACATTTTGATGCAAATTTGTCTCATAAATCGACGGCAATGTCTGATTCTATCACATCAAACATCGGAAAAAATTGCGGTCCAGCTTTTACTTCACAGGTGTTCATTATAATATCTACTGTAATACTTCCTTAGTATCATTTATACCCTCTACATCTTCATTTTCAACAAATACATCAACTCATGATGCAAAACTGCATCTTCAGAATTTCCTTCACTTGAATCTGTAGAAATACAATCACTTTGATTCATAATTTGCTATATTTCTTTACAAGTAGAATATTCCAAATCAGAATATAAGGATAATTACTAGCTGTATGGCCCGGCGTTCCACGGCTTCTCTACTTTTATAAATTTTCCCTTCTCTTCACAAAATCAGCATGACCAATATTCTTTTTCGAAATTACTTTGACTTCTATGTTTATTTCCCCTCCACTAAGCCCGGCGTTGCACGGGCTTTTACCGACTGTATAACTTAATCTCCATGAGAACTTCCTCTTTCCCACATGACGCTAGAACTTCCGTGTGGGTGTGTACGCGTACGACGTGAGTGCATGGCCCGGCATCGCTCGGGCTTTCTCGTTTAACATTTTCCCTTCCCTTCAAAAAATCAGCACTTCCAATATTCTTTTTCGAAATTACTTTGACTTCCTTATTTCTTAACCCCCCCCCTCCTCGCTTAGCCCGGTGTTGCACGGGTTTTTACCGAGGGAATTACTTAACCACCACGGGAGTATCCTGTTTCCATCAGGACGGCAACTCTTATGTGGTGTGTAACCGTGCAATGTGAGTGATTTCCATAACAATGTCATTAAATTTCCCATTTTCGAAATTTTTTCACTTCATTTCGTTGTGAGACAGGTTTCATTCCTTTCCATTTAACCCGGCGTTGCACGAACATATTCGAATGCATAACATATTGTCATGAAAATGCCCCTTCCTTTATCAAAGTTCTAAGCAACAACAAATCTAACAATTAAACCCACCCATTTTATTAGTACTGATAGCAGCAGCATGGGGGGGGGGGATTCACGTTATAACGATTCTGGAAAGTACCGAAACCAATGGAAAACCGAATTCGCATTTAATCACAAATACAAAACATTTTAGATTCGATTCTGATTTTGACATCTTTATCTCAGTTCATACTATAAGCCTAACATACAGTTGCACGTGCTTAACATCACGTTATACAATCCAGTTCTTACCTTGTTTGGCATAAGCCATTTTAATAATGGCTTGTTTTTCTACTCGAAAGGCAAGAAAATATAGTCTGCGGCTCAATTATAACTGGATTTGGGCTTTTTTTGTGACTTGAAAAGACCCTCTTCCCGAACGAATAAAGAAGCCCATGCCTTGCCAGATCCCAAAAAGCTCTTTTGCTTCCTTCCCATAACTTCTAAAACCATCGACATGTACAATTTATGAATTGCATTATCACCATAATCTTAGCATATACCTACATGTTACGGCTAACTACTATTTTATTCTGTAATACTAGAGGTCTTATATGAACTCCCGACAGCGAATTATCTCTACCGAAAAAGTGCTCTGCAGAGAACTCTGGCGCACTCACATAATGAGCTCAGATCTGAGTTGACCCCTGCTCCTGCTGTTATGTATAAGTCAGGATAGCAGCCATCCGTATAAACAAGTAGCCAATAATGTTCTCAGCTTCAACAGTTTCCACTGTGAGACTTCTTTGAAAAAGGGCTTTGAAGGTTCAAATTTGATTCAGTCCAATTGTACTTAAGGCTTTCGACTCCCCCAAATTTGTGAATTTTGCCAAAAATTGAGAAATTTTTTTATGGTTTTATTTTATAGGCCATCTTATTTTAGCTTTATAAAAGTACCAAGTTTATCATTTTCCGTTCACTAGAACAAAAACTACAAAGTTTTAGTAAAAGCAGATGCAATTATTTTAAGCAAGATGTCATACTTTAAAACGCGTTTTACTCGAAATGTGGTTTTTTTTTTTAAATACTCAAAGGGCCATCGCGATTGCTAAAAAAGTTTTGAAAAAAAATCAACTGAAATTTTTTTGTGTATGTTCTGTATAATAATAAAAGTGTTTTTAACTTTCAGATTTATCAATCACTGTTTTTATTACAAAATTACAGTCCCTTATGTGAATATAATCATTGTTTTTTTTTAGCAATTTCATATAACAACTGAGAGAAAGTGCACTAGTTTCTATAAAAATGAAAATATCATTTATCCTGAAGGTCATTTCAAAAATGAATAACATAGCAACACATTAAAATTGAAAAGTTAAAAATTTGTTCATAAACGTTTTGGTACAGAATCATCCACGCTTATACTATTTTTTGTACATTTTTACCCATTTTTTCCTATTTTAGTAATAATAATTTCTTTTCTCTTCTTAATGCTAGCATATTTTTCTTCAAATATACTAAACAAATCTAAAATAACAAAAAAATCCCCATATCCCCATTTTTTTAGAGAATGTTATCACAGCCAGTCGGATACCTTAGGGCTTAGTGGTTTCATATTTTTTTTCAGTGGGGTTGGGGAAATCATTTGTTGATTTATAAACTTGGGGGGGGGGGAATCGCCCTATACGCATGAAATTTTGTTTCCCTGCTAATAATGAGCAATGCACATTTTTACAAAAGTTTAACGTAAGGCATTCTAAGAAATACAATACCAATTAAATGTTAATCTTAATGACTGTCTTTAAGAGTTAATTGCATTAAAGTTATTATTTATTGAAAATAGTTAAAGTAGAATTTCCGTTCTCATATGTAAAACGTGTGTCCGTGTATGTATGTGCTCGCACGCGAGCATGAGTGGCTCGGGAAAGTATGTGACCTGGTTTAGCTCTCTATCATCCCAGAAAATAATACTTGGAATTATATTACGTTAAATAAAGTAACATTCTTTTTTTAATTTTGCAAGAGAAATGAATTTTATTGTAGAAAAATATTTTTAGAAGTTAATTAATTAAATAATTAATATAGTATTTTCATTACTTAGTTCTCTTTTATACATTAAAATTGACGGTAATTTTATCCACAGTGCAATGAGAATTGTGAAAAATATTAAGATAAAGAGCTATTTTGTTATTGTTGCAGTTATTGTGAATATGTATTTTTCTTCCCAATTCTTTCTCGATCTCCCATTCAAAACAAAACGTTATAGCATCAACAGATCCAAAATTGTAGGATTATAACTTAATGAACCTTAATTGACAAATAATTAACTCATATCGCATAAGTAGTAAAAACTAAACATATTTAACCCTTGACTTCATTTGTATCTACATAAAGTATATTTTTAATGACGTATAAATTCACATAAGTACTTAACTGGTGAAATTATTTATTTTACAAGTAATGAAATTCTGAATTTTAAATTTATTTTTGATTTTGAATAATTTTTGTTAATTTTAATATGTGTATATGTTTGATTTGAAATACTTTTATAAGTGCATTCCAATACATATGAATGTAAATATAAATTATTAGAATCACATTAAACCATTTTATGGGCTCTTTTGAAACTATATTCAAAAAGTCTCACTTTATAAGAATTTTTCTTTTTTGTTTATTAAACTTTCCCCAGCATGTCTATTATTAACAGAAAAAACCTTGATAAATTCAAAAAAAGAGTCATATCTGCGAAAATTGTTTCAAAGTTTTACAATAAATTTCAGCAAGTATGTGTATGGAGTAATATTCATTAAATTAACTTATCTTATATAAATTAATTTACCCAATATGAGTCAGGGGACTTCCATTCATTATGTTTAAGGAATTTATTATGCCAAATGCACGATAAAAACGTCAAATGTTACCATCATTTATAAATGTATCGTTTTCACGAGCGCGATACATGTTCTTACTCAATAAAAAAATAGGCAATTTATTGTGATATCAATATTCATAATCATTTCTAAATAAAAGGTAAGTAACAGAATTATACACAGAAGAAAATTTTATTTTTAATGGGCTGCGGACTGGTGTTTTACCGTAGCAGACCTAGTACAATCCCAGGATGCTAGTTGTTCTTTTTAGGCGGATATATACAGATCCCAGCAGGTAATTTTTGTGTGTGACGCCCAGTTTCCTCCCAGAGGGAGGCACCTAAACTCTGACGATGCGAACATGCACTAGGATTTAATTCTGCCAGGAGCACCCAAGCTGAACATGCACTCTAAGATCTTTTACATACCGTATAATCATACGACATGGCCACGGTTGATTTTCTGCATCATGAAAATCCACCGACTTGGGCCGGGGTTGAACCTGTAACCTTGAGTGCAGAGGGTGGATGACAAATCAACCACATCACCCAGTCGGTCAGTAGAAAAAATATACTTTTAATCATAACATAAATCACAAGGATGGTACTACTCATACATTTACACAATTAACAATAAATTTGCAAAAAATATCACTTTAAGAGTTGTATGAAAGTAAATAAGTAAAAAAGTGAACCCACAATTCAGCATCTAAATTGTTGAAAAAAATGAGGATTGTAGCACAAACTTTTAATATTACAAAAATAAACCCAAAGATGCCTTTTACTGCTTGAATGTGAGCTATGCATCTATCTAAATGTAAAAGTTTTTGATTTATTACATGAATTTGACGACTGACTAAAATAAATTGCGTCAGCAAACTTTGACCATTTTTATGTAAAACATCCACAAAATATTTGTGATGGACGTTATAAACATTCTTCAGCTTAAAATAAGCATTTTGATGCAAGAAATGGCTATTCAGTACTTTTTTTTCATACAATTGTAAGAAGTTTTATTCTAATGAGTTCAAAAAAAACCTCTATTTACATGGCCAAAAATCAGACATTTACCAGGATCCGTTTCAAGTACTTAGAAAACATTTTCATATGTGCGTATTCCATGTTTGCATATTTTTTATGTCCAAAATATATTTCCCTTTTAAGAGTTAACTCAAATAAAACTATATATTTTGAGTTTCTTATATTTTCATGTAAATTTATCTTGCATCAAATATTGTTGGCGCAAAAGTAAAAAAGATTTACTAGTAACAAATTTCTAGTAAAAATTTAAAAAGCATCGTAATATGAGTCATTTCTATAACTATAACTTAAAAGTGTAATTCTGTAAATACTGTGTACAAATAATGTAAAAAATATACCTTCTCTGTTTATGAAATAATATTGCGAGAATTCATTTTTATTAAAAATTAAAGAAAAAAAAAATATTTTTGCTTTCTTGGTGAAAATTTTTTGTTTGAAATACTTTCTTATTGTAAATTTGTACAAAAAACCAGAAATAAATCTCCATCAGTATTTAAATTATTCTCGTAAATATATTTTCATCTCAAGTTAATAAAAAGAATATATGATTATCCAATAAAATTCAAGCATATATATTTCCTGGAAAGAATTTAATATCCACTCTTTCTTTAATTTACATGTAAAAAAGGGAAAATTATGTATACTCTAGGGAAAAAGATATTTAGTGTTGCATAAAAATACCTAGAAAATGTGTGCAATGTAGTAATCGTTACATTGTATTCTATTAACTTTTGTTAAATTTTTCCGAATGTATACTACCATTTTTTAAAAAAAGTAATAAACGCCATATAAATTTTTTTAACTTTTCTCTGTGTGAAATTCAAATTTGATCTACTCAAAAAATCCTTTTATCATAGAAAGAACAGCATTGTAGTAGTATTTATTTTGCTAATATTAAAAATTTCTACCTGTAACAAACCACCTATATGTGATAAGTAAAAATTTAAAATAAAGTCTTTTTCAAAACTCATTTTCTGTATTCGATTTTTTAAAAAATGATTTCAATCCAGATTAACAATAAGCTTATTACCTGGGGGATAGTACTTGTTAAAAAATATTTAAATGTAAGAGTAAATTATAATAAACTCTTTATCCTTATCTGCATAAAGTAGGCATTTACATATCAACATCTTATCTCTACACTAAACCCTTTTGAAACTGTTTTCTTTTTTGTTTTCTTTTCTTATTTTGAGACATTTATTGAAATTTTTTCTTTTAATTTATAGAAAACAGGGACAATTCTTTTGTTTCGTGAATTCATAAATAATGTCTCTATAATAGAATTAGGAATAATATGAGGGGGCTTTTTTGCATATTTTGTATCATTCTTTTGCACATTTTGCATCATTTCAAATGCAAAAAATTTAGTCCATAAATACTAAATTTTACTACCATCAAGTATATGTACAAATAGTTATCAATCGTATATTTTCGAATATAAGCTGATTCGTGCGTAAGCCGAGAGTAAACCTTTTTCCTTCAAAAGTTTTCCCAAAATTAGAAACCCGAATACAAACCGAATTGAAAAAAGGAAAACTCGTGTAAATTTCAAACATATCACTATGAGGGTTAAAACGTTCCCAAACGAAAAAACTGGCTAAGCAACTACTATACTTAAATTGAAACAAATTAAAACTTCAGACGCCAACAACGACAGTTTTATTCCATTTAACCCTAAGACCTTTTTTCCAGTCATTTATGATGCACTATTTGTGCTAGTGTTACATTTTCTTAAATGAGAGTAGGAAATGAAATTTCCATATGGCTAATTTCAACCTAGAAACCATAGTGTTTGCTGAACATTTTAATAATGGTATGAGTGATTTCTCTGTAAATGAGCAGAAAAATCGATAGCAGATGAAAAAATATCATGAATTAAGGGAGATGACCAAATCTAAAAATACAGCACGTTATCGTTGACCTATGTTCCATACCAGGGAGAAATAATCGCCACATGACAACATACATTTGTTTATTTTTTATTTTATAAATGCCACGCACTACAAAAGCACCTATGTTATTAGTTCACGTGCTCTCCAATATTTTTCAGCAATTGAATTAAGACTAATTAGGGCAGGTACACTAATAAATGTTCAGCGGTCAGAGGCTGACCAGAGTCCCGCAGAGTACAGTCCGGTGAGTTTGCGATACTAGTTCTGTAGAAATACAATCTCAGACAGTCATGGCCTGTCAAAAGTCTAAAATGAGCAACAACAGCTCTTCTAGGAGCCCCGAGGATCCAGGACGTGTCCTTGTTCAAGATTGCCCTGTTCTTGCCCTTTGACATCTTCGACTGCCTTTTAAATATATGCTTAAAGGCCATATTAGAAAAAAGCCTTAAGGAATGAAAGGTTGAAATCCTCACGGGCCTTTGGATCACAAGGCTCCTTTCTTAGCTATAAAGTCAGCATGCTCATTTCCTGCAATGTCACAAAGAGCCGGTATCCACTGAAAAGAGATTTTGTGAGGAAAATCTCTTAAGAACGATCTACATTTTCTTTGTGAATTACAGATGTAATTTTGAGATAGAGCTTGTAAACCCGATTTAGAATCAGAAAAGATTACGGCCCTGTTGAACTCGGAGCTTCTTAGAGGTAGTTGGAGTGTAACTTAGCAAGCCTCCTAGTGGTGCACCCTGTGGCTGCGGTAGCCTAGTGGTCAAGGTCGTGGCTGACATGTCATGAGTTCGATCCCAGTACCATTAAAAACCCGCCGTGTTGGGGAACGATGTACGTTAAATCTGTCGAGAGCTCGAATGTCCTCCCATTGGCATGGTATGGTAGTTAGGAGAGGGGTGCCAGCTCAGGTGTCGTCCGCGTCACTTGACCATGGTTCAAAATTATGAGGTCCGTCACCAAAAGCACTCTTGTAGCTGAACAGTGTGACGTTAATATTCCCTCGCTCACTCGTGGTGCACCCTGGGTAAAGCAAATTCTGTTACAGCTTTGCACTTCTCCAGTGTTTTTTTTTTTCTTTTTGATGATAACATATATGGCTTCAGACATTCCAATGAGCTAATGTGAGTTTAACTAAGTCTTCGTAATCTCGAATTCTAATACTGACTTTGCAGGCTTTCTGATACTTGTTTTTAGAATAAAAGCTTCATTTAAAACACCCAAGAAGTTACAAGATCAAAAATCGTTTGCAAAAAATGCCTAATGGAAAATATTAAAAAATACCACATTTTTCAAGATTTTCAGAACCGTATATTTTAATCGACCTCCTTAATTTTAAAAAAAAAGTTATGAAAACTATCAGCTTATATACAGAATAAACAGTATTAAATTTATAATAAAAAATGAAAGTAGTATAAAAAATAACATCTCTTTTTAGTTAAAACATTGCTAATTTTGAAATTAAAGCTAATTTAACTTTAAAGGATTAGTATTATCATATTGTACTTCTAAATAACTTTCGTAATTAATTACTCTATTTCCTTATTATCCTACCACAGTTTACAGAAATTGAGAAGTAGACTGCGTTGTGTTGCAACAATTACTTTAAATTATGGATGTCTCAATTTTGAAGTACAATAATATCAAATTGAAGTACAATAACATCACAAACTTATACGATGGGGGAGGGGGGACTGAGAGATAACCGCGTAAGTCGGGGTATGAGATTTTTTGTTTTTTTGTGTGTTTGTGTGTGTGTGTGTGTGTGTGTGTGTGTGTGTGTGTGTGTGTGTGTGTGTGTGTGTGTTGTGTGTGTGTGTGTGTGTGTGTGTGGTGTGTGTGTGTGTGTGGTGTGTGTGTGTGTGTGTGTGTGTGTGTGTGTGTGTGTGTGTGTGTGTGTGTGTGTGTGTGTGTGTGTGTAAAAATTATTCTTATTTGGGGCCGGAGACGAAAGAAAATAATAATATAGGAAAAAATGTTTAATAAAATCTTACTGAACACAAATACAAAATCGCAAACCAAAGTTATTTTAATGTAGACAGTTTCATAAAATCTAACAAAGTAGTCTGTCGGCTCAAAGATTTTTTTTTCTGTTACAAAATTTCTTCTAGGCATGCTGATACTCTTTTTATTCCTTGTTTCGTTGGGGGAGAAAAGCTGATTGTTGAAGCCTATATTTGCCAAAATGTATAACCCTTTTTCAGCTAAGCTCAGGCCTTCTGCCAAATTCCAACCGTCATTCCAGATTTTAGTTGAACTGGCTCTAAAAAGTTCTCCAATGTCTTGATCCTGCTCATGCATTTCAATGAGCTCATTAATTGCCAGCTCCTGACTGTGGAAAACCAGCAGTTCTTGAACCAAAACACTATCCACTTCTAAATTTATTTGCCTGGCAAGAGTAACAACTTTTTCAATCATTTGGTACCTTGACTCATATAGGTAGATTGGTTTAGCACACCACCGCTGTAAGGTTGCCGATGCATGTTGCAGAGAAGGGGTCGGTAATATTTTAGCTGTGGCGTGCCAAACCAGTCTACCAATATGATTCAGCGTGCCACACAGTACGACTTTTTTGAAACAATTCTATTTCTGCGATAATACCTGCAGAGTTCGTGAATAGAGGACAATAATATATATTTATAGCTTTATTTTATATTAATTTTGCATCTCTTGAAGATATTTTTGAACATAAAAATAAACAGCATAAAATACAGCTATTTTTTTCACAAAAATAAAAATAATTAAAATTGTACATTTATTGTGTATTTTTAAACATATTTATATTAAAATAAGAAATAGTCTACTTAAAGTATAAGTATTCCCCTTCATTATAGTAAAATAAAAAGATAAATAAAAATTTTGCTGCGAACCTGTGCTTTCACTGTTCTACATTCATATCGCAAAATATAATTTGTGATTTTCAATTTGGCACGATTCTGAGCATTCAGTTATGTTAAACAACTCCTTTGTGGGTTTGAAATATTCTTCATATGAGGAAATATTGTTTTACTTATAGATATATAGAATCAAAAGCGGAAAGCAGGATTACATGCAAAAAATTTTCTCTTTTCAAACATTTAAATCTCTCCGAAAATGACATTCAATAATTTAAAAAATATCTCTGTAAATTTATCTTGCTATCTTTCAGAATTTTTCGTTATTCCGTTATGTCCATAATTTGAAAGATGTTTGCCGAATAAGGTCCATTATAAATTAACTAACTTCCATCCACTCAAAAATTGACACATTTGTAGAATAGTGTAGAGTGCCACTGAGAATTGTAATGTGGGCCACATGTGGCACGCGCGCCATAGGTTGCCGACCCCTGTTGTAGAGAGTAAGGTTGTGCCTCGCCTGTGAATTCTGGGACTTAACTGAAAGGACTGTTTTTCTTTAACTCTTTATCTACCACATTATAATACACTGCAATTTTTTTCGTGAAAAAAAATTTTTTAATCACTTCATTGAGAAAATTAAGGGATATGCATAAATAAAATACTCAACTTTGAAAAATTTAATCTATTAATTAATTAATTAATTGATCTATTAATTATTTAATTTATTAATTAATTAAATTGGTACTTTAAAGTACCGTCAGTACATGGAAGTTTAAAATAATCTCATAATACAAAATGGCCATGACTTTTTTAACGGAGTTTTAACTCTTTAAAATGCTAAATAACCAGAAAACACGAATATTCTACAGAACAAAACATTTATTTTTAAAAATTACAAAAAGTTTTAAATTTATTTCTTTTTTTACACCTGAAAGCAGGTTTTACACATAAATTTAATTTGGTGATATTCAAAGAAACAGTTTTTCTTTTCATTAATAAACAAAAATTCATTACACGTTGTACATTTTGAGTGAAATTCCAATTGAATGTTTTTTAAAGCACTGCATCCAGGGGTAAGAAATACTACATTTTCTGAACATGAATTTCTACACCTTGAGTCGTGTTCAGTTTCTTGGTCATCTTCTCAAAAATCTAATGAAAGTTCCAGCAGATAAGTTTCTGGAACTTCTTCATCTAAATAATCCTCTGTTAGTGCATCACTGCTTTCATAAGGTAGGCTCTAAAATAAATCCAAGGCCTTTAGAATACTGAACTTCTTTTTTTCCAGACACTCTAAGAAAAGAAGGGAAAATAATAACAATAACACCTCGGAAACCTGCTATTATTGTTAAATCTCAGTTACACAAAAAATAATTGAAATATTGCTAATTTTTGAATAAAGAATAGATATTTCATTTAATTGTGTGTCAAAAAAAACTTAGATTCAAAGTTCAAAACTCTTTTGAAAACTTTAAAATTATAAAAAAAAGTTAAATTAGTAAGGTAAGCTATAAAAAGAAAAGCCAAAAAAGCATAACTACATTGTATTATAGTAATGACGCTACAACACTTCAAAAACAATCGTTTTCTAAGGTAATACCTAACTTACAAGAAAATTAAGATACTTAACTTTTGACATTAACTATTTTTCGTATCTAAAATGAAAATCCTCGCAATCCGATCAAAATGTCAGCTGAAAATGCAACTTTTGTTTTAAAACTATTCGTTTTCCCCGCCAAAATACTCATCATATTACCAGAGCTGCAGTGTATCCTAGAATCATGGAACTATAAGATTATTCCTGCTAAATACCCTCAGAATATTCGTAAAAATGGTTATTCTGTGTAATTTTAATGTGAGTGGTACTTACAAGTACCGTTAGTAGATAAAGGGTTAATCTTTATCTCTTTCTCCGGTTATTCCCATTATTTGCTTCTCGCAAGAAAATGTTTTTGGATGATTGATGATAAATGAAGCAACTAATATTTTCATATAGAAATGCATTGCTGATACCGTTTTTAAATGATTTAAAATATACATATTTTTTCAAAAGTAATAAGATTTTATTGCTTTTCACACATGTATTATATGGATTATTAGCAAAGTATTTGAGTTATTTTTTTATCAAACTGCATCAATTCTGTAACAGCCATTTACAGTATATTTAAATGCATATTCATCATTTCATTACTTATATACTTTATCACTATTTCTGTTTAAATTCGTATTCTGCATTTGTAACAAAAATCACAGACATTCTCCCGCAATTAAAATGCAGTTACTATGCACCAAAGTAAAACACTGGCTCTAAAATAACTTAAGGAATAACAAATGTGAATATGGGTCGATTTTTAACGTTAAAAGCACACTAGGGCTACTATAGATGGATCTCGTAACTTTAGATCAAGTTCAAGCGGCAAAGTTGGAACTTGAGCTAACGCTCCATTCAACGAACTTCCACACTATTCCAACGTAAGGGCCTTGAAACTTGATAGATTTCACGTGCATTATTCGTAATTCTACTAAGGAACCATCGTAAGGTCTAAGGGGAAGGTAGCTGCATGTTAAAAATGAAACTGGACCTCATATTTCTCACCTTAAGTATTGTGTAATCGAATATTAAAATATATGATTTCTAGTGTCGTCATCCTTATTTTACGGTAATTTAAAGTTATGATACGTGCAAAGTTAAATATCTTATAGCCGAAGAGCAGTGTTTCCCAAAATGTGCTACTTTACCCCAGGAATGGGGAAAGAGTTTTGGTGGGGGGTATGCTTGGGGGCATGATTTAAACAAAATTCCCTGATTTAAACAAAAACATTGAATAGATAAGATATCCATTTAACATTAATACAACATCCATGCCAGAAGATGTGTCGCATGCGGAAGGAAAGCAGTTGTTGGAATTGGCATCTGACGGTTCTTGGAAAATAAATTTAAGAAGTTTGAGGATCTATACGCCTCTAACTGGTATTCTTAGGGAAATAACTATTTCAGCCAACTTTTACCGAAGGCAAGAAAACGTGATTACGCACATTAAGTTTATTATATAAATTCTGTATTCGCGAGTTTTGAGAATTAGTGAAGTGAGAATCTAAGACTGTTAAATTGAGAATTGAAGATTACCAAAGTGACGATTGCTCGGATGCGAGGTGATCCACACACACACACACACACAAGTCGACCGTTAGCGTACAAGGCCTCAGCTATAGGATTTTGGAAGTATAAGAGTTCAGGTACGGTGCTTCTTACTTCAATAGAAGTTAGAGAGTAAATTGTTAGAGAGCGTCCGAATTAGAAACGAGCTAGTATACGTTATCGTAGAAATTAGTTGACTGTCTGTAAATATCATCCCCTTGTTAACTGGTCTCACCTTCGCGCTCTAAATATAGACCAAAACTATCTTAATTGGATTATTAGTGTGTCTGTGTTGAATATTGTGACAAATAAACGTTTTTAGTGAATCTGTCGTATGACAATAGTTCCTCCACACATCTAGCCAGGAGAGAAGTTAGAGAATGAGAATAGTCCTCATTACAAAGTGTACTTTAACATCTTCTGGTTACAAATGCAACATATGTTTCTCGTTTTAACAGAAAAAATCTGAAATACATCTTGCGTTTTCAACTTCATATCTATGTGAAATTGCTTTCTCTGCATTTGTAGACATTATGTCGAAAAGAAGGAACAGACTATTGGATGTGGAACCGCATCTCAGACAAAATTAAAATCCACGGAACCAAATTATGACGATCTGTCATCTCAGCATAAACAATTTCATCTTTCTCACTAAGCCAAATAAATATTATTTAAAATATAACTGTTATAAATATTTTAATATGAATAACTTTATTTCTCTTTTTTTTATTATTATTATTTTGCATATGTCACACAAAAGAAGCAAAAATAATAATATATTTTAATTTTTGTTAAAATACATCCATTTTTTTACGAGGGGTACACAGCGTTACGGAAATTATAGAAATGGTACACATATTATAAAAGTTTGGGAAACAAACACGTCTCCTTTTTCTTTCATTTAAGAATATTATTCATTTCCTAAAATGCGTACATAGTTATTGCTTAAATTAACAGATTTTACCGAAAACAAGAGATAAAACAATGCTAAATATAATTCCCAAAGGTGCACTGATCAAATTCAAAAGAAAAACTAGTAATAGCCGCAAGTAATATTTTCAGATTATTTACAGAAATAAAATTAAATAGCTTTCAATAACTGATATAAATGAAGCTTTTTTCGTGCCTCTAAATATAACTTACGCGTTAAATTAAAAATGTTGATTCCTAAGAATCACGTTTCTTATTTAATACAAATATAACAACAGCCGGAAGTCCCTAAATTGCCTTTTTTTTTTGTCTATTTTCTTACTTATTTTTCCATGCACCGATCAGAATTCTTTTTTTTCCCTCGACATATCCTTCTTATAAGAAATAAGAACTATTTTCTAAAAGAAATCTGTAAACATTCCTATAAATCACTGTGTGGATTCAACAACGAGCGAGCATTAGATTTCTTAGATTTTATTTAGTTCAAAACTATGCGACTTTTATTTTATGAAATGCATGAAAAAATAGCATTGCATCATGAAATTTTCAGTTGAATATTTATTTATGAATGAATTCAATTTAGCTTGAACAAAGACCAAAGGCAAAATACAAAGGCGTACAAAGTACAAAGTCAGAAAAGATTCAAATTGAGAAATAATTTTTATTGAGGATTCTTTTCTTATAGGAGACGCTTTCGTCTTTATGAAACTTCTCTTGTCTGATAAAAAGCAATAAGTTTCCTCTTTATTTATAGGTCCTGTTCTTCAAAAAGCACGATCAAAGGAATAATGTAATTCTTTTGCTGTTAAAAACAACATTTCTGTTTTTTTTTTTCGTTTGCTGTTAGCAGAAGTGATTATTTTTTTTGTCTTTTATTTCAACATTACCTTCAAAGTTACCCAAATATATTTACTATTATTCGTTTTCAGTGAGTTGTTTCGTTATGGAGAATAATTATCTGAACAAAAAATATTCCTCTACTATTATGTATAAAGTGCAGTTAAACGTTTTTCAACAACACTTTAGAAACATTTCCTGTTCATACTCTTCCCATTGGCGAAAGACGGAGGTTTGGAGAGTAGGATTTCAGATCAGGTTTGTATTCTTTGCTTGATCATGTTCCAAAATGGTATGTCACCAATAGCATTAAAATTTTTTCGAAATGCGACGTGAATATACAATCAAACTCCAAAACAAGTAAACAATCACACAAAATAATTTTTTTTAATTTTGACCAATAAACAAGTAACATAAAAAAAAACCTTTAAATCAATTCCTACTTAGATCAACAGAAAAAATGTTGACCCAAGTTGCTAAAAATGAAGCCAACGTGGCTCTATCTGTAATTCTTCAAAGAATTGATTTCAGTCAATAACTTTAATTAATTATAATTAAATTATCTCTCGTATTGTTACCCAAAACAATAGCGTATAGAAAATTTCAGCTCAAATGAGTGCTTTAAAATGTGTGAGAAAAACACCTTTTCAAGTTTCGACACAAGTCGCCAAAAAGGATGCCAACGTGGCTGTATTTTTAATTCTTTGAATAATTAGTTTTAATCAACTAATTTTTATTAATTATAATTAAATTACTGTATTGCCATCCAAAATAAGCGTGTATATAAAATTTCTGCTCAATTGAGTGCTTTAAAATGCATTTTATTAATGATTGAAAATTTGAATAAGATATATATATATATATATATATATATATATATATATATATAGAGAGAGTGAGCTAATAGAAGGAATTGAAAAAATAAATAAAATGTTCAAAAAATCATGAAAAATTTACAATTTATAAAGAGTAATTAATTTTGACTAGGCCAAAAATAATCAGAATATAATATTTCTGATATAATTAATTCTCTGCTGGTCGCACAAAATGCAACACCTGAAGGAAACATTAATTTTACATCATGCTTTTGCGACAATGAAATATGCAAATCATAATCATTATAGCGCAAACACACACCACGGGCGACCTTAGCGCCGACCGCAAACGTTATATAAGGTGAGAACATATTGGTAATTTCAAACGTCAATTATTAACTTTTTTTTTGTTGCTTAAGTTGTTTAGTTATGCCTCGTGGAAGACATCGAGCGCCTTCTGACCAAGTATCTGATTTCGACCGAGAAAAAATAGTAACCTATAGGGATTGCAGATTATCCTTCAGAGAAATCTGTCTACGTGTTGGAGGAAATCAAGCAACTGTGATGTGGATCTGTCATCGCTGGATGCAGTAGGAAACGATGAACCGACGAAGCAATCCCACATTCACAACTTTTCACCATACCTGCAATTTTTAAGATTTCTTCTTTACCTATCAGATATAATTGCCTCCTTGGCTTACTTGTTCTCCCGATCTATGTTCAATCGAAAACGTGTGGCCCATGCTTGCACAACGACTGGTCTAAGATACACCACCCGCTGCTACACTAGATCAACTTTGGCGATATGTGGAAGCCGCATGGACTGCTGTACACCAAGGACACATCCAAAGCCTTTTTGAATTTATGCCGAGGCGTGTGGCAGCGGTTTTTACCAGCAATGCTGGTTACACAAACTACTGATTTTGTCATCATCCGCACGTCACAAGAGGCTGTTGCACTCTTGAATTCTACACGCATTTTGAAGTAATTCCAAACAGTGACGTTATTGTGCTTATTTAATTTACTTTTTACTAGTGTAATAAATATAACAGGAGCTTATTCCCATTTTGTATTGATTAAAAACTTATTTAATTATTTAGTAAAATAAATGTTTCTTTAATATTTTTCTCATGATAAAATTTTGCAAAACAAAAGTATTTTAAAAGAGCGATACCATCACCATAAATTCTACTGGTATTTTCATTGTTTTTAATACCATCAACAATAATTGCCTTTTAAAAAATAATGGATGAAAAGAACCTCCAATATTCATGTGTCAAAAGAGGAAAATTTTCGAATGAATACTCCGATAATTTCACAGAAAAATCTATTTTATTAATTTTTAACTTCGCTTACGATTGTTTGAAAAAATAAATTATTTAATAACGAGGAGTTTCAAAATGTTACTTCATAAACAAAGTTGAAATTATTTTTTCGATTTTAAAATGCGTTCCTGCCTTCAGTATTTTAGTCCAGAATAGTTGACATTGGAATGACAATTAGCAACAGGCTCACGTAATGATCCTCTGGAAGGTTCAGAACACGATTTTGAAACAGCGTACAAATGAATACTTTTTTGATGTATAATACCATCTGTATTAGCATATACATAAAAAATTGTTTCAAAAATATTATTACAAAAAAAATTATTTACATGCTATTTTTTGGCAAAAAATTAAGAAAGAAAGAAATAATTATAAATTTTAGTTTGAAAAAAACTAAAAAACACGCTTTTATACTGAATCGAACTAAAAAGTAAAAAAATAATTCTTAATAAAGAATAAAATGATTAACAAGAGAGAAAATGAATGTCATTGGGGTAAAAGCGTGGGGTGCTTTATACTACATTTTTACACTAATTCAGCTTTTCGGAATAGAAGTTAGAAATTATAACAACTGATACATTTATAGAACACCCCCACACTTTTACCCCAATGACATTCATTTTCTCTCTTGTTAATCATTTTATTCTTTATTAAGAATTATTTTTTTTACTTTTTAGTTCAATTCAGTATAAAAACGTGTTTTTTAGTTTTTTTCACACTATAATTAATTTTCATTTTTTTAGTTCGAACTACAATAAAAGCGTGTTTTTTAGTTTTTTAAACTATCATTTATTTATTGTTAAATTTATCCTTGAGTTTGATATTTGAAGCTGGAATTACGTGGCTGTAGAATTAGTCTTGCTCTTCAATGGATATTAATTAATGGGTCTGGAGAGTGTTATTTATTCTCTCTATTTACGAGGCCTCGAATGAGTCCCGTATCGTTATATTAGATTCCGTCTCTTTTGAACAGGTCATACAAATTAAAGTGTGTAAAGAAGAAAAAGTTTGAATTAAAAATTTTTTTAATGTACCATGTTTTTATAACGGACTAAAAATTATGAAATTCCTCCTTTTCGTTTTTGTTTCCTTTTTTAACATGTTCATGTATTGTTATCCACTTCTCATCTATGGTCCAAATTTCAAGTCTTTAGCTCCTCGGAAAGTCACACAGTTTAAAATCAATTACAAAATTCCACCCGGACAGACATTAAAGAAAGCGAGTTAATAAAAGCATGGTAATATGAAGTGTCAATCATTTCTTCACCTTTTAAACGTGTTCCTTTCATGTTATTTCGTATCATCACTTCTAAACGTATTGCTTTATAAAAATACAAAATATTTAGCAGTTAGAACGCAAATTATTTTTTTTCACATGCACGAGCCTTTTTTTTTTTTTCATTTCAGAAAAATGTTTATATTATGGTTAAAAATTGCTAACACACACCCACCCTCCAATTTCTCAGATACAGAACACTTTTTTGTTTTATTTCTATTAACCGCAAGTGTATTTTTTACTTGCATGAAATTAGCTTTAAATTCAAAACACTGCTTTAGGGTTACACCTTATTCTTTAGTCGCTAGATCTGAAATAAGTCTCCAAATCTGGAAATGATGTATGAAATTAGTCGCTATATCTGGAAATGGTACATGGAACAAGTCGCCAAATTTAAAAATGATACATTCAATAAATCGCCAAATCTGGACGTGGTATCTGGAATTGTCGCCAAATCTGATTATCCTTATTCTTGACGATCCTGAAAAGGACAATGGAACAAATTAAGAAATTATTGTATTGTCATCGGTCCTTGACAAGTGTGCGAAATTTCGAATGAATCCGATCTTTTTAAGTGGGTAAAAATCGAGTTCTAAGATTTCGTTACATGCAAGTGAAACTTATAAAAGCGTATTAAAAAAACATTCTTCTTTAATGGAAAATGCATCTATAACAACAATACTTCATCTGTATATTGTTGAGACTTCTATACAGAGCCTGAACTAGGATTTTTGAAATATATTATCAAAAGAAAATGATTTACTCATATTTTATTACATCAGAATAGAGAAGTTATAACAAAAAAAATCAGTTACTGCTTCAATTGATAGTAACTTTGAAAAAAATGTAAGTTTTTTCAAAATTCTTAGTTGAGGCTTTGTAGTAAAATTTTATCTGTATTTAAGCAAAATGTTATTATCATAGAAACGTTTTCCGTAAAAGGAAAATGTTTTGAAAATATGCCAATCTTTCTTCATTTTTTGCCCAAAAAATTGCTTTTCTGCTTGCCCACACTCCGTGACGGCAATGCAAAACCATATTGCAAATCTTGGTTGGAAGCGCCTACACCATCCGCCATACAGTCCTGATCTCGCACCAAATAATTTTCATCAGTTCCCGGCTTTGAAGAAGAATCTCGCCGGAAGGTGCTTTGGAAGCAATGCTGAAGTCAAACGCTTCTTCTGTATGCAAAGTCCTGATATTTTCCTGGGGGGCTTTTTGAAGCTTATCAGGCTGTATGACAAATGTCTCAATGTACTTGGTACTTATGTGGAAAAATAAAGTTATACCTTTCCTTTACTGTCTCATTCTATATTTTGACTTTCATGCACAACCCTGACCACAGTCGACAGGGGAAACTTATTTTCCGACTTACCCTCGTATTTCGCATGATTCAAGAGAAGAGAATTCTGAAGATGTAGTTTTGCTTAATGTGGTTGATGTATTTGTTGAAAATGAATATAAATAAGGTATAAATGATACTACAGAAGTATAAAAGCAAATATTGTAATGAACACCTGTGAAGTAAAAGCTGGACCACAATTTTTTCTGATGTTCGATATAATACAACCGGATACTTCCCTCAATTTATGACATAAATTTTCATCAAAATAAAGTTATGAAGATTACAAATCACAGAACTTTTTTTGTATTAATTATTATTATTATTATTTGTATTAATTATTTAACTATACATAGTACCTTTGTTTGTAAAAAATAATTGAAAAATATCATTTGAAAACAATTATTATGCATTTCTTCCATTTTTAAGGGAACCAGGACATGCTCGGAGGTGTAAAATGTCAAAATTAAGACCCTTTGTTTATGAGACATATATCTTTTAAAATTTTCAATAGAGATAAGATATTTTACGTTCTTAATAAAGATAATTTAATTATTCTGTAGAACTACAAAAATAACTTTTTAGTTCAAAGTTTTTTTTTCCTACTTAATTTAAGTAATACATAATTTTTGAGAACTCATAATACATACTTACGTTTAGGTACCTTTTTTTTTAAAAAGTATCTTTTTTTTATGCAAAATATTTTTTGCACATATATAAAATAATACACAAAAGACAATGAACCTATTTTTTTTTAGTGAAAATTTAGTATAGTTTCTTTAAAAAATATATAAAACTTTGAAATTTGGAAAATTTCTATTTTTTTGCTTTTTTTATGCATAAAACCATTTTTAAAAAGTTAGGCACTATTTTAATAGAAAAAAAATTGGTTGACTATATGCATAGGCATCTTGTATAGAAGTATAAAAAATCTGAAATCTTATAGTGTAATAGTTTTTTTTTAAAAAAATTGTACCTAAACACAAAAAATATACTTTTGAGAAAAAGTGAAAAAAAACTAAGGTCAAAAGGGGAGTGGTCATTTCTTTACACTTTTATTTATCATATTTTAGGGCTATTTTATCAACAAACATATAAGTATTATACATTTTTAGGTTCAGAAAAATATGCACTATTTTTTAGAACTAAAATTGAAAAATTGATTTTTTTGAAAGTATGTGATGCCCTGGTTCCCTCAAAGAAGATTTATTAAAACAAATACAATTGAAAAAAACTGGATAATTTTTATTGTTGCAGTTAAAACCAGTGGTGCACCTATGTGTACCTCTCAGCAAAACAAAACTACTTATAAAAATTTAATTTTTTCTCGCTTTTTTACCTCTGACTATACTATTATAAAAACCACACCAGCAAAAACTTTTTTTCTCATATAAAATATGCCAGGTCTGAAGATGTTATCCTATACCATACACCTGGTACCCATACCTTTCGTTATTATTAATTTTTTTCTGAATATTCGGAACACGCAGTTTTCTTGTAAGCCTTTTTTCTCTATATTTCAGATTGATTTCTATTTATTCTTATCTATATTTTTGTGAAAAATACTTACATTTTGTCACAAATTATTTCGACTTTGTTTTTTTTTAATTCCTAAACACAATAATTTTCTAAACCTTTGTGATAATCTGTAACACTTCATTTCAACATATAAAGTTCATTCAAAGTAGAAAATGTTGTTTTAAAAATCAGAACCTTGCTGTAATTTTCATCAAATACGTTCATCATTAGAGTTATTACATTAAATTTCTAAAGAATTTGGGAAGTCAGTATGCATGGGTGTGTGCGTGCATATGAGTAGGTGTGCCAATATGTATGCGTGCATATGTATGAGCGAACCCCGTCTGAATAACTTCCAGTGCTTGCTAAATATCAAGCTATACGAAATATTTAAAATTTACTCTATGAACATTGCGCTTAGATTATATTATTATCAAAAAACACTTTGGCTGTTTTTAAAATAATTTATCAATAACGACAAAAAAAACTACAATAAATTAGGTGTGTACTTTTTTTAATATGTCCTCTCTCTCTCCTCCTTTATCAACATTTTAAATTTAAATACTTTTAAACATTTACCTGAAAATATATATATACAATGTTATAAATACTATGTAAAAGTAAACTGTATTTTATTGCAGAGGAATTCCAGAAACCTTAAGCTTTAGACTTTGCAAACGAGGAAGCTAACTTATAGCATATACCCTTAGTTTAATCCCACCTAAGGCTTCTGTACTGACATAAACAAAAATAATAAGTGAATTAAATACTAGAGAGAAGCTAATGCATTTTATACTACGTCACTTCTCGAGTAAACTGTTGTATGCATTTACTTGGAAAGCAATGCAAGATTATAAATATTGTGTTGAAGTAAATTTTTCCTTCTATTGCAGAGAAGCTCCAGAGATCAACAAACTTAGACTATGTAAACTTCACAACAAATTTATGGCGTCTACCGCTCTTATATCTAAGCTTCTAAACAGTAAGCACAGCAAATAAGCAAAAGAGTTTTGGTACCTATTTATATTAAACTTGTGCGCTTTCTTCACTTTAAGATATTCCTACAAAGTAAGATTGAAATTCGAGGTAATCTAACCACAAAACTAATTTTTAGTCTTTTTTCTCTAAAACAGAAAGGAATTTATTTATAGTAATATTTTCATTAAAGTATTAATCTTTAAGTAAATATTAAAGTTAAGAAAGGAGGAAAAATTGTAGAATAAAAAACAATACAACATCAAAAACATCATTTCATGGAAAAAAGCAATGAGAATAATTTAGCGCAAGAACCCTAAATATTCTTCAGATGCTTAAACTTTCTTAAAGTAACTTTTATACTTTTGTTCAGAAATCGTGATTTATTTATAAGTCTCTAATTTAAAAATTGAAACTTATACTCTAAATCATCAGTGTTCCTAAGGTTTTATAAGATCTGTTACCTCTGAAAACCCTCCGGGTAGAGAACTAGTCCAGTTTAAATATCTCGTGGCTCCAAGTTAGCGAGGTGTAGAAGCTTGGAAATGAAATTTCAAGCTTATTGTCTTTCTTCATAAAACCATGGTTCAGAATCATAAGAGAGAGAGAGATTATCCCCTTTTTAAAATGAATACCGTAACTATAGAAGATGTTGATACTATTTCATATCTTTGGCCAACTATTGACACACATTCGGCTTTCCTGGATCCTCACATAAATTTTTAAAAGAGAAAAAATTTATTGATCATCTTAAAAAATTAGTAGAATATTGTTTTCTAAATGTAACTTTAAAAATGTAATATCATGTGGTTAGTTACTATGACTAAACTCATTATTATTAATAGCACGATAATCTGAGGTGTCTCTCGCTCACCTTTCACCACATATCAAAACATTCAACGCTATTCAAAGAATAGATCTATCGAAACTTACGAAAGGTTATAAAACAACCACAAATGTCTTACAAACAATATCTGGTAATCCTTTAATTTACCTTTCTGTTAATGAAGCTTTTTTAACAAAGCTTTTTAAAAAAGCTGAAGCTTTTTTTGGAAACTTTAAAGCCATGAATTTCAATAACATTAGACTGACCTTTCATTTAAAATTTTATTTCCCTCTCCTCATGAAAACCTTTAAGAGAATTATTTGATTAAAGTATTCCGACTACCCTAAAATTATGAATTTTGCCAAAAATTGCCATTTTTTTTGATTTTATTTTATACGCCATCTTATTTGGCTGTACAAAAATACCAAATTTATCATTTTCCATTCACTAAAACAAAAACTATAATTTTTTTAGTAAAAACAGTGCCATTACTTTAAGCACGATATGTCATACTTTAAAACGCGTTTTACTGGAAATAGTTTTTCTAAAACACTCAAACGGGCCAGCGATTGCTAAAAATGTTTTGAAAATAATTAACTGAATATTTTCTGTAAGTTCTGCATAATAGTATAATTTTTTAACCTTCAGATTTATCAATCAGTGTTTTATTACAAAATTTACAGTCTTTCATGTTGATATATTCACTGTTTTTTTTTAAGCAATTTCATATAATGACTGAGATAAAGTGCTCTAGTTCTAGTAAGAAAGAAAATATCTCTTATTCTGAAGGTCTTTTCAGAAAGGAATAACAAGGCAACACATCCGAATTAAAAAATTGTAAATTTGTTCATAAACTTTTGGTGCAAAATGGGCCTCGTTTATATTATTTTTTGTAAATTTTTACCTATTTTTTCCATCTAAGTAAAAATAATTTCTTTTTCTCTTCTTAATTCTAGCATATTTTTCTTAAAATGTACTAAACAAATCTAAAAATAACAAAAAAAATTCCCATACCTCCATCATTTTTTTAAAAAGTTGTCGCAAACAGTCGGATACATTAAATCAATTTCAAAAAACTCGATGAGTGGATGATATTCAAGAATGTCTAAAATTGGGATGAAGATTTGGTTCAGGTGTACTTCTTTTATCGAGGTCCCCTTATAAAACGTACTTTCATATTAAAACCGTATAATACTGTCTTCAAGATGGATAAGAAGCTTTTGGATTCTCTGCTATATGGCTGTAGCGGATAACATTACACATTGATATTTACTCTAAAAGTTACCCTCAATTCTTCAATGTGATCAAATTCTCAATTCAATAAAGAATCAATTTTCTATTTGTCGCAAAATTTATATTTTCTGTTTTAAGGCTTGAGATAATTTTACGATGATATTTCAGATAGTAATTCAAGGATCATTACCTACTAATTGGGCATGCAAGTCCAGCTTGTCTATGTCATTAAAATCTTTTAAATTATAGTAATTAAGGAATGGAAATATTCGTGGTCAAATTCTGCTTTTAGCTTTCAATATCATATCCTACTTACCCAGCAGCTTAGATATCAATACTCATTCAAATTACGCTACAAAATTCTAGTTTATTTCTTATTTACATCGTTTTAAATGCCGAATGAACTCCAAATGTATCTGGGTTTCTGTTAGATGTTGAACAATACGTGTTCTCGTGTCTTTTCCAACAAAAGAATGTCATTTAGTCTCTGCATCTGACGATGCTAAAAGATTTTGATTTCACACAATTATTAAAAATCTCTTCTTTCATTCTAAATTGACCTTTTACACGCCAATGTTCCAATATTGAAACATCAAATTTGAAATTTTCTGAAAAATTCAATTTTATTCATATTGTTCCGTAAAAATTATTTTGCAAACAAAAAATATGGCTTAATTTTTTTGAAATTAAAGTACTGCTGCTAAAGTAAATAGTCTCTCTGAGAAAAAATTCTAAAATATCCATTTTTTTCTACTTTTGATCGGGCAAAATTCAAAATTTCATATAAAATTCAAAATTTAAAATTTTTTTTTATTATTTGGTAAAAGTAATTAAAAATGACCATTTTAACTATAGACTGCAAGATATTATAAAAATATAGTTATTTTTTTTTACTATTGGTTTTGAAATTTCAATGTTCCAAAAATGGAACATTGGCGTGTAAAGGTATACTTTTTCACACAATGCAGTTATTATGCTTACAGTTCACAGAAGAGCGGGGAAAGATTTCTGAACGCTAAAAACTTATAGTATGTGTCGGAAGAGAAAATATTTCTGACTTGACTTTCGTTTCGGCTCCCTCTCTCAACTCCCCCCCCCCTTCAACCGTTTCTGGACAATCTCAAGTGAATTTCTCAGCTGCAGCAAAACTACCACGTGCGTTTGTTGATAGTTAAATGTAGCGTATGTCTTATTTGGAGAGGAAAGTCACGTAATAAGGTCTTATATTATTTTGTGTTTCGTCAGTTAGTGAATATCCTTTAGCTGATAAGATGTCGCATTCAAAGCCATTCCGGACTGTAGAAGAGACTTTGGAACATTTTTATACACTATCAGATCATGAAGAACCTATTGATATTTGTCAGTTTCCACTAGAGAGAAAGTGGGTGTTTGACTAACGAGGAATTTATCGATGAAGATATTTTTCAGTCTGTTCTACCAGTAGATGTTTGTAGCAAAATCAAAATTTCTGCGAGCATATAGGATGATGAAATACCTCACGTATATCAGAAAAGCACAACAAAAAAAAATGCCTCGAGTGCGAAAAAAGATTGCTTCAGAAATGTTTTCCTAGCTATACATGGACATAAAAAATAGTTTAGGACATAAAAAACACATATAAGAAAAAACAATAATTTATTTTGTCTTTATTTCTCATTTTAAAAAATCTTGGTAAATCTGTATTTTTCTAGTTTTTTTTCTTTGCTTTATTATACTATTAGCTTTGAGAATTTTTAAATGAAGGTTATTTGTTTATTTCATTGTCCTACTGATGTTTCCTTTATAGTTTCTAATAAGTGATTGTAATTTTCTGAAATGTATAAATTCCTTGTTTATAAATTATATTTTCAACTTAATCTGTTTTATTTTGGAATTATATTTAAAAGTTTACTTCAGATGTGGCGCCAACATGGGACATCCATCGGGGAACACCCCCCCCCTCCCACATCGGGGTACATTTAAAAAAAACTCTGCAGGGAAAAAATGATAGATTTCTCTTTCACACGAAAGCTTTTAGTTCTTTTCCCCCATTTTAATTTTAGATTTTTAAGGCCCATTTCAATTGTTTTTCGGGTATCATGCCCCCACCTCCTACAAAGGGGGGGGTGAATGATGAAACCCCATTGGGAAATGTTTAATGACACCTCTGGTAAGATACTTCTTAAAAATGTGTATAATAACT
>BMAO01001806.1:0-24953 GCA_019973975.1 Trichonephila clavata | reverse complement strand
GATTCTTGCGAGTAAGTTTTGGTTACTGGTAACATATTTTTACGTGGTTGACCTCCTTTTAAACACAGGAAATTTCAGCGTGATTAACGGGCTGATTCTTAAGGAGTAAATCTCAATGTATTCTGGAACTCACGCAATTACAATATATATATTTTCTCAAACACCCGTGTATAAATACACAATAGCACAGATTCAAAAATACCACAAATATTGAACACAGTATACTTCAAATCCATGATCACACATATAATAGCATCAAACAATTAGATGTACAGTCTCTGTAAAACGTTTTTCTCTGCATCGTTCTTATATAGACAGGGAAGAGACTCATAAGAGCATGCCAAACAAATATTTCTTCAGCAAATAATCATATTAGAATCTACTTAAGTTTTGTTGAGACACACATGTTTGTCACAAAATTTGGCGACGTGGTGACTAAATTTGTAGCCAAAATCTCTTCTACTTATTTACCTTTGTTAAGGGGTATTATTAATCGGATTTCAAATGGTCCTTAGTCACAGTATCCTTCCGCCAGATATAATCTAACAAAGTCTAAATGAGAAATAGAAATAACTTTAAAAATACATGGAAAAAGTATATCACATATATAAAATATCTGCAAAAAAATAGGCAATCTTTTAATACTAAAAGAAATTCTTAGGAGAAAAACAAATAAATCAAAAGGGTTAGTGATATTTAAATAGTGATGAATTATAAACTAGGTTTGTTCAGAATCTATAATCAATATATCCTTCTTTAAAAAATCTTAACCGAGTTCTATTAGAGATGTTAACATTTTTCAGTGTGACTAACGTGTTGAAAAAACACGTTTGCAATCATTTTATTGGAAGGAAAACGGGAATTAGATGAAGTAAAATAAAAAAAGTGAGTACATCTCAAATTTCTAATAGCTTCAACTTGTTAATTAGTTTCAGTACAAAATTTCAATAATATATTTCTACTAAGTTAAAAAGGTATCATTAATTTTTCTTGTGCTGAATGGAATGCGTCACGTCTATGAAGCTCTGGGTTAGAATTGTGGAATTAGAATCAAGAATTACTATCAAAAGGTTTTTAAACCTGACAATTTTATATTACAGTTCCTTTTTAAACTTAATTCAGGATTTATAATAGTGCTTTATTACGTACAGAATGGCTCGAAAGTGGCGTTTTCAATCTGTAGGGCTCAACTCTCTAGGAAGCTTGATAACTGTACGAGGGGCCACGAGCGTATTAAAAAGTCGAAAACAAAAGGTTGTTTAAAAATTATTAATTTACAGAAAGTAAACAAATAAAATACATTTTGACATAATAAAAAAACAAAATACGCATTTACACTGATATAACAAACTTATATAAATGTATCCGTACTGCGCAATGTATTTTACAATTAGTTTAACAATACTAAGTTAAAAAAAACCTTAATAATTACAAATGGCCCCATGGGCTTTTCATTTTTAAAATTATATTCACTTATCTTGATAATTAATCCCTTAACTGAGGATTAAAATAACGCGATTCGCTCCCCTATGCCACCGAGAAAGGAATAAATTATCAAATCTTCGAAAAAAGTAAATTCTTCACAAACACTGTCAAGGTCCTTTTATTGCATTCAAAATCATTTGAAATAATTTTATGGATAACATTGCATAGAAAGGATCATACTCCGGAAAGACGTATTTATACGTCCAGAGTAATTCACACTTTGGCTGAGTGAGACGTTTATATATGCCGGTGACACTTAAATGGTTAAAGTCGTATTGTAGCTTTAGCGTCAAAGTATAGTATTATTGAATTAAATACAATATTATTGTATGAAAGAGGGCACGATGAAAATTATGATTTCATATTGGGTTGCAAATATTTAAACTTTGAGAAACAGTGTTTTAAAGTCTTGCGGACAAAGATGCACAAACAGGAAAAACATGACAAAAAAAACCTGTTTTTTTTCCCAATATCATCGCATTATTCTTTATTACAGCAATGGTTCCCATTCTTTAAATAGTGACCCCCCCCGCAAAAGAATACAAGTTTGACTGTGTGAATATATATAGATTGGAGAAAAAAGTCGTAAACTGATAGACATTTCTCGCATACAGGCTGTCTACATGGATCGTTGAGTGATGCGTACCACAATAAAGCCTGGAGGAGTATCGTAAATGAGAGTCTTCAAATACTGTCATAAGAAATAAACGAGGCTTGATAAATTTGGCTATCAAATAGGCCCTCCACGTCTAGTATATTGCCCCCTAAATGTAGCATCCAAGTAATCGCTGACATACGTATAATACATCATTATAATTTTAGAAGTTCTTAGTTTTTAAAGACTCTTAATACGACTTGAAACCCTGTTTCAAATGGTCTGCTTCGGAATTGGTAAACTATGGTCATCTACAGATAACACTGCGTGGCATCTGTGACAATGGAACTGTCAAATTTGTTATTAATGTCGGCGATCCTATTTTACAGAGGTTATTGTAAACATTTTTAAGAACTTCCTTTTGAGGTGAAGTTGCAAGTAAAACATACGTTTTTCTTTTAAGACTCATTTCAACCTTAATAGTCCCATGATTTTAGGATTTCTATGTACATACATTTTAAAACGAACGTTAAATCTCTATCAAGAAAAAAAATAAATGAAGTATATTTCGTATATTAAATAAATTAAGACAATTGGTTTATATTATTTGTTCTTAAATCTGAAAATTTTCTTAAGAGAAATAATTGATAACGTATTTATTTTATCATGATTTGAGAATTAATTGGTAATATGTTTTCCAGTGAAACGTTATTAATGTTTATTTAGCGCGCGCAGTTATTACCAAATATTCGTTTTTAAATACATTTAGCACATGTATTATGGATTTCTTTTCCTAATGTGACTCCATTAAAGTGATAATATATAATTTTTTTCCTTCTGTTATATTTGACGAATATCAGTAATGTAAAACACGTATTGTTGTTTTATGCTGATAAGACGAATATGATTTACTTATTTGCCCCCCCCCTCCCAACTAAATAAAATTATATAATATTTCTTCCTTTTTTATACTCTGTTACTGTTATTGTTATTTTGTTAAAAGTACAATAAAAACAATTCATGAGCTTTCATCCACAGTTTTCTTAATATGATTAGAAACAGTTATAATATATTTTCCTTTCATATGTTATTATTTTGGTACTATAAAAAATATTAATTTATTACTACTACCATAATGAAAGATGCAATTTCATTAAACAAAAACATATGCAGAACGTGGTTGATCATGTGACGTGAAAATTTGAAGAGTTAGCCGCCAGTTCACGTGACATACTTGTTTCTTAACATTGACATGAAATTAAAAGGACAGTCACCAATAACCTTTGTTGCTATATTAACAAAAAACAATCGATCAATCTCAACATATCACCATTTCTGCAATTTCCAAATGGTCCTGATCGTGAACATGTGTCCTGAATTGTTGTAGATGAGTTAAAAATAACTGTAGGAAATTGTACTTCTACTCCCTTTCAAAAAGAAAAAAATGTAACCGTTCATTCTTGGCAGTGCATGGAGGATTTATCCCATTCCACTGTTTATCTCCAGTATTCAATCTATCCTAAATATCGTTGTCTGCAATGTATTTAGATATTTTTTTTCTACACGCTTTCTTTTAATCACCGAAATATCAAAGATATCGGTAATAGCACCACTACGAGTTCACTATGGTTTTATGATGAATGCGTTTAAAGACCATTTGACAAACTCTCTAAGCTATCCGAACACGTTGAAAATGACCAAATTCAGTCAAGACAGATGTTTTTGTTTTTTATTTTATAGAATAGAGCTATCTTTTGACTTTACGAAACATGCTTTGTTTTGTTTCTACACTACCTAGAGGCCAAGTTACAATCCATTTTATAAAGTTGTAACGAATGGTAATAGAGCGCCCTCTACTGGCCATGTGAACACTTAACCAGTCAGCCTTCCACCTCGGGGAAGAAAGGATGTGCCAATGTCCTCCCGCCCAAACCCCTTTGTATTTATTATAGTATTTTCCTGTTTTTATGTAATTGTAACCGTGCTCAATTAGAATGTACCACCAATTAAAATTATTTGAGGTAGCCGCCGGAGTTATTTTTGAGTATCGGTTATAAAAATGTCGCCCAACTTACGGCCCGAATAATTATTTAATTTTAATATGACTACTAGTCTAACAAAGTTATCTTCAATATTCTGAACTGCTAGTTCAGGAAGAAGTTTAAAAAAAGTAATTTCTGAAATTGTAGCTACCGGCTACGAAGAAATTTTCGGATTACTAGAAAATTTATATTTCTTACCGGGAAATTAGAAACTTTGGATTGCATTCGTCTTCACGGAGCATCAGCTAAGTTTTCTTTTAGTTTGTTTTGTTTCTGATTCATTTTGATCTTTTATTGAATTTTACTTGTGTTTTTATATTTTATGGTATAAATATATAATAAGCATGATTTATTAGTCATATTTCATTTGAGTAATTCTTTTCCCTAGTAAGGACTTTTACTTTTGTTCATTTTTCTCATTTCCTGTGATTTATGGCTATTAGTGTACTTGTTTGGGGAACTTCTTACCCCCACTTCTGACCTTGAGTTTTCACTGCTTGTTCTGGTTCATGAACAAGATGTTTTGTTACTAAGGGCTTTTCCCCCCGATTTTCTGTCTCTCACCCCTTGCCTGTGGTGAAAATCAGACATTCTTTTTTTTTCTCTTGTTCATTTTTCTTGGAAACTCGGAATTCAGCATCCGCTGTTCGTTTTGTAAAATTTGTTTATCCTCGATATTTTTCACTTTTTTTTGTTGACTCTTTAAGTTACTTAGGACGCCAGAGTGTCCCGGAAATTGATATTTCCTATTTAGTATTATAATTACATGTGTTTTTTTTATTGAATTTTAGTGTTATGAAATTGTGTTTTATTTCTAACTATATTAAAGAATTTTGTTCATATATAAAATATATGTGAATTAAATGAAATAAATTATTTTCTTTTTTTGTTAACAAAAAGTATAGTAGAAAAGTATTTTTTTTTTATTTAAAAGATTCATGCATAGGTTTGTTTTGACTTTGAATTTCATCAGAATTTCTTTTATATGTCAATTATTTTTACTTTCAAAGCTAAATTTTTGCATTCAGTCAAATATCTACAAAACAGTATTTTTATTCCTTCAAAGGAATAGTTTATATGTTGTTTTGGTTTAGTGCATCAGAATTTCTGTTTATCTGAATTTTCATTTTGTTTCGAAATTTAGATTTTCTATATCCTGTCAAACATCTATAATAATATATTTTTTAATAGTATTGTGTTCGAATATCCAATTCTTATCATTTTAGTGATTAGTTGATGCTCAGTTATAAAGGTTAACTATTTTAAAACTAAATTAACTGCATTTAATTTGTGGCTGTCGGATTTTATAATTGACAATTTTTCCCCCCTCAAAAGTTAAAACAATGGCGTATCTTGCTAAAGCGCGCAAAGAGGACTTAAAAACACTAGCTACAGAATTGGGCCTCGAAGTAGGAGAAATAATGAAAATAATAGATTTTAAAAATTGAATCATTACTTCGCAAGACTACGATGAACAGTTTACTAAAACTCTTCTAGAAACCATTATTAACAAGAGGGTTCAGGCAGAACGTGAGGTGAAGGAGGAAAATGAATACAAACGAAAACAAGACGAACTGAATTTAGAACTAGAACGCATGAAGTTAAGCATGACTGCTACTTCTTCAACTAACCCTAGTGCTGCCGCAGAGAAAATAAATATCCAGCAACTCATACCCAGATTTGTGGAAACTTCAGACATTTCCTCCTATCTAAAAATATTTGAAAGGCAGTGTGAGCAAGTTAACATAGGGGAGAAGTCGATTATATAACACACCTTCTACCTGTGTTACCTATTGATATTTCCAATATTATCTTGCGGGAACCTAAAGAGAAATTAGGAAATTACCAGCACATTAAGCAAGTGCTGCTCCAAAGATTCAAGTTAAGTGCTGAATCGTTTCGAATTAAGTTCAGTACTCATCAAAAACAACCCGAAGCTCTGTGGAAGGACTTCGCGTACGAGCTAAACAATTACTTAGAAGAATGGCTACATTGCCTAGAAGTGAAAGACTTTAACTCCCTTAAGGATTTGATTCTTACCGATCAGCTTAAGAGAAGAGTTTCGAGGGATGTTAAAGAACACTTCGTGGATATCTGGGGAGATATTAAAAGCTCATCTGAGCTAGTACAAAAATTAGACGATTATGAAATTGCTCGAGGTAAGACGTCGAAACATAAAGTTTTACCAGATATAAGAAGAACTTCTTTCCCCTCAAAAACAAATAAACAAAGTAGTATGAGAACGGGGTATATGGCAAAGGAAGCACCAAGAAAACCATTTGGAGGGCATTCGCAATTTGAAAGCCGAACGCCTCTGTCCTGCTATGGATGTGGAAAGCCCGATTACATCAAGTCAAAATGCCCTGACTGCAATCCTTCAAGGGTTGATCCAGCTCACGTTGGAATTCTGCGAGTTAACAGTCTCTCTCCATCCAACAGAAATGCTGTTCTCAGGATCAGCATAAATGGAGTTTCAGGAACTGCATTTGCGGACAGTGGTGCAAGTCATTCGATTGCAGGAGAAACTCTTTACAGTATCCTTCTGCAACAAGGAGCTGCTTTTGAGAAGACAGTCATATCCCTATCCTTTGCTGATGGAATCGTTACTCAGAAAGAAGTTCTACGTACATTTCAAAACGTCCTTCTAGAAGGCAGAAAGTTTAAAACCCCCTTCATTATTTTGCCTGATGCCAAAAACAACTCCACTCTACTTGGAGTTGACTTTCTCAAAAATGCTGGAATAGTACTAAATTTCAGAAAGAACTGTTGGACTTTTTGTGACGATTCCCGAAAATCGTACAATTTCGTAACGCCTTATCAGAGTACATCTGTAAATGTACTTCCTGTGGCTATAAATAACTGTCAATTACGGGAAGATGAAGGACAAGAACTCCCTGGTTCTCAGCGTGTAGAACTAGATAACTTGCTTAAAAATCATCACTCAATATTCGAAGTAGGGGGAGAAGCTACTCCATTTATTGAACATAGCATCAACACTAAAAACAACCCACCAATTTCAGTGCCTCCCTACCGGATGAATCCAGCCAGGAAGAAGCTGTTGAAGAAAGAGCTAGATTCTCTGCTGCAACAAGGCATCGTAGTAGAATGTGAATCTCCGCACACCTCTCCCGTTGTTTTGATTCCAAAACCAAGAATTGAAGAGAAACAAGATCAGCGAAAGGCCTTCTATGATAAAAGACATCGTCCTGGTTCCTTGTATCATCCAGGTGATAATGTCTGGGTAACCCTTCACCCCCTTAGCAATGCTGCCGAGAAGAAGACTGCTAAATTCATGCCTAAAAGAGATGGGCCTTATGTTATTGTGATTCAACGCTCTCCGACGACTTATGAAGTGGCAAATCCAAACAACCCACATGAGGTTTTCGGACCTTATCATTCATCTGCTCTTCGTCCATGCATAGACAAGGAAGCCACTCCAGTGATGCCTCTCAGAAAAAGGGGAAGACCCAGGAAAGACAACTCTGCTGGTTCCTCATCGAGGACGATACCTAGGAACCAGAGGGGGAGTGTAACGAATGGTAATAGAGCGCCCTCTACTGGCCATGTGAACACTTAACTAGTCAGCCTTCCACCTCGGGGAAGAAAGGATGTGCCATTGTCCTCCCACGCAAACCCCTTTGTATTTTTATAGTATTTTCCTGTTTTTATGTAATTGTAACCGTGCTCAATTAGAATGTACCACCAATTAAAATTATTTGAGCTAGCCGCCGGAGTTATTTATGAGTATCGGTTATAAAGTTAGAATAACCGGAAGTGGGTTTTTGATCTACCAGAAGTGGGCATTTAAATTGCTCATAATCTATCATGGCGAGTCAGATAACTCAAAATATTACGAATGTATTTCTGTAAAACTTTTTGAGCCTGATATTTACGTTATTTTCTAGAGAATGTCCTAAAATATTTCTTATTGTATGAATACTTTTTGAGTTATGGCTTGTTATTTAAATAATGGTCTCATAAAAGATGTAACATTTCTTATAATGTTTACTCAATCAGCTCTAAAATTTTCAAATTTTAATAAATAATTAAAATTTTAGTACATTTTATAGATAATTGCATCTAATTTGTTTTCGTAATACTTTTACTAATAAATGTTTATTACTTTTTTCTCTAACTGCTTTGAAGTTTTTTCAAAGATATTGCTAAAAATTCACTTATAATTGAAATTTTTGTAAAATTCAGGTAATTTATTTCAAATTTTGATAGTTAAATAGTAATATTTATTGGTATTGAGTCCTAAAATAGAATTGTAATGTTTTAGTATGCTAGTTTGTTAAAAAGTACTCAGAAAGTGTTCGGATACCTGGATAAGAAATTGAGAAAAATCAAATGTGATTTGGTGATACTCTCCCTTCCGGGTAGCATAAAAATTTTTAAGGCAAATACTTATGCATTAAAATCTCTTAAGGGATGGTCCGTTGAATTAAATGAAGGATATTTTGATTGAATCAGCAGCTTTTGAAAACAGATATACACTTTTATATACTTATTTAAAAATTCTACATTTCTCAAGCACCCACACAACCTATTATAATTAAAAATTTCCCTTATTTTTTGTTTATTTTACATTTGAAAACACGAATTAAACATTAATTAATAAGTAATTGAGGTAAGACATTTTAGTGTGGGTTCAATGTATGATTACAAATAAAAGGATCCATTCTATGTGTGTCTTGCAGTCTGAGATAAAGGCAGCTTGCGACAAATGCAGTTTGAGAGAAATGCACTCCAAAGCTAAAAAACACAAAGTGTTACCTTATTTCTAAGCACTTAGGAAGAACAAAAGGGGTGGAAACACTTTTGAAACATTCCTACGACGTTCCCCACACCTCTTTTCAGCACATCGGTAATTAACTTCCCCTCTTGTGAGCCAAACTATGCGAGAGCTCCCTCCCCACCCCTAATATAGTGGATGTGCGAGTCGTAATTACATTCACACCTCACTTCTCATCCATTAGAGGAAAAGGATTCCACCACAGGTTGTTTTCCAGAAAACATTCAGGAGACCGGCTCCTGTTTTCAAATAAACCGGATTCCTGGTGATTGAAACTGGGGATGTATATTCAAGTGAGGAAAGTTTGTTCATACTAAAATGAACCATTTATTTCTCACCTGGTTTATTCCATTGTCAATTGTATTTTGAGATACACAGAAATTCTCTCTCAAATGACACTTATTTACAATTGCTTGTGTGTTGACTTGTAGATATTAGAGTTATTTTATATTAAGAGTTACGCATAATTTACCTACTTATCACTTTTGTTCTTGACCCTGGAAAAGTCGGGAGAAGACAGCACTCAATGCTAACGTTAATAGTCACATGGGGTGACGGAGTCAACCCAATCCTTTTTTTTATAGTTAATTTTATTGTACAACATAAAAATTGTATTTCCGGCGAATAACTTAAGAGAGAGTAATACTAAAAGAGAAATTATACTAATAAATTAAGAGAAAGTATACTTACATACTTTTAACGATTTTTCAGTTTTCCTTTTAAAAGTTTAGAAAAAATCCCATCAAATTGAATTAAAATATTTCAAGAGTGCGTGACTTTAATAATGTACACAAATCACACACACTTTTAACTAACATTACAGGAATGATGTTTGCAGGCGAAACTGTCATATTTTGTTCAAATTATTGTAAATTTATTGTCCTTAGATGATCGATAAGTAGCACGTTAAACTTTTTCTGGTTTGTGTCTTTTTGACAGGGCGCAATGTGTCTTGTGATACACTAGTGGCTTCATTTTTTTTGTTTTAGTGGAGTTCTTCAGGAAACATTTGTAAATCTTTTTTTCAACTCAAAGGTTTCATGTTCATCACTCATTTCAAATTTACATTCACTATCAGAATTAATATACATTATTTCATCAAGTTCTTCCCTTGTGTTGTAAAGTGAAGCGAAATAAAACTGCCGCTAGGTGGAGTTGTTTATGACGTCAGTCACTCTGCGAGCTGACGAATACAATCACTTCCAAAAGTTAAGCACGGCGAGGAAATGCAAATTTCCAGAAGCCTAACAGAATTGAAGACGATTCAATTCCCTGTAGAGGTAGATGGAAGTATGCAAATATGTTAGGAAACAGTTAATTGTGCTTTCATGTCAAGAAATATGCAAATAGGGCAGTCTTATAAGAAACCAGCTTTACGAAGGGTTACAGAAGTTGATTGTAAGTGCTGATAGAAGGTGTTTCAAACTTTCATACAATTTGTTTTCAAGACATAAGTGTTTCTATGACTTCCAAAAAACGAATGGAAGATTCTGAGTGCTGGCGTGCTGTGGGGCGCATTGAAGCAGGATAGTCGATCACAGATGTTGCTCCTTTCTTCATTCTGTAATTTCACGTTTATGGAAACAATTCCAAACCACACAGACAGTTGTCCGAAGGCCTGTAGGCAATCAACCAAGGGTTACAACACCCGTGGAAGATCGATATATTGCTATTGTAGCTAAGCGGAATCCCAGAGCGCCCTCCACACGTGGGAATTTATGGTTACAGCGTCCATTGGAAAGGCTATATCTGCAGCTACTGTACGCCGAAGATTACATATGTATGGACTGTATGCCTGGTTACCTCGAGTTTGTGTTCCTCTATCCATCCAATCAAGAGGGGTACGATTAAAGTGGTGCCGGGACTAAGGCAATTGGACTGTGTCTGACTGGGGCAATGTCATGTATACTGATGAGTCAAGATTTGCTCTGGAGCCAGATGACAAGCGTATAAGGATATGGCGTAAACAAGGAACACGCAATCAGCCCCAAAACATCACCGAACATCACGCATTCTGAGGCGGAGACAATATGGTGTGGGCTTGGATTTCATTAGAATACCGCACCGACCTGCACATCTTTAAACTGGATTCTTTGGCGGCTGTACCGTATCGAGATGAAGTCCTAGAACCCATTGTGAGATTGTACGCTGCAGCAGTTGGCCCTACTTTTGTGTTAATGGACGATAACACATGTCCCCCATAGAGCTGACATCGTCGATGACTACCTGGAGAGTGAAAAGATTGCACGTATGGCGTGGCCAGCATATTCGCTCGACCTTAATCCCACTGAAAATCTTTGAGATGCTCTCGGCTGGCTGTATCTTTATGTTTCCTACCTCCAGCAACTCTTATTGAGCTGGAAACTGCTCTACAATAAGAATGGCGATTGCTTAATTTTGCGGTGGTTGGACACCTAATTGAAAGTATAGTCAGAAGGTTTAAACTTTGCTTACAGATGAGGGAGGATCACATACCCTATTAATGTCCTTTTTTTCATTTTATGCTGTTTATTTTCACTTTATACATAATTCTGTTTAAGTTTCCAGTATATTATCTGATAACTTACAAAAATTTAATATTGATTTCATTTCTATATAATTATTTTGTTTTATGTATAAATATATATGCTAATTTACTGCCAAATTGTGTGTCAATGAAAGCAGTATTTGTTCATTTTTTTGCATTTTACATCTTCGTGCTTAACTTTTGGAAGTGAGTGTATATTCAGAACTGAATGTGCTGTCGGCGGTAGCCGAATGCTTAATATTTATGTATCGTAATGTGCCGTCCTCAGTAGAATAAACGTATAATTTTCTTGAAAGATGTCTAGTTCTTGTTTGATCAAAGTTACTCAGCATCTGGTAGATGTACCCGTAATTGAATTCTAGAACCTAGTTCAATTTGCTTTCGAACACCTTGCTTGATCAATTTCTTGTACCAAAGTTTCAACTTCATCCAACAGAGATCGCAAATACCTATTTCTTTTTTTTTAATATTCTGTTCATTTACATTCATAATCCATAACAAGTCGTACAACACAGCAATCAAACCCTGAAGTTGTTCTCAGGGGGAAAATGTAGACTATTCATAAAGAAATATTTTGGAACAAAAGTTTAAGCGCGGGTAATTCAGTCTCCCCAAGTACCTTAAGATTGTAAAAAACTTTTGTCGTTTCTAAAAAAGAGAGAGAGATACAACAAATACATTCTAGTTAACTTGAAGTTTATCATATAGGAGGATAGTGACAAGGGATCATCGGTAACAAACAAACTGATTTCCCAGAATTAAAGATTTTGTGAGCCTGAGGTGAGTTTGTGCCCCACGTGATCTCTCTCTGGTTAATATTTGTTTTCATATTGATTGTTAATTGATATTATTTGGAGTTTCTCTTTGTAATATTCACTCTACCGTAAGCAATATATGGTCTTGTTATATAAGATTAATGCTGAAGTAACATAACTTATGGCTATAATTTTCTACTAGAAATTCTTCAAAGGTCAGTTAAAATTCATCAAAGTCTGCCAATAGTACGGATTTAATACACAAATATTCGCATGTAAAGATATTTGATATCTTAGATGTACTTTGAATAAAAATACTACTTTACAATGATTGACTAGGTTTTTTCCCCCAAAAAATGTATTACTGTAATCTTTTAACAAAGAATCATTTGAGAGCCTTTGTATTTCCAACTTGTTGAACTGAAGCTTTCAAGCGTGATTAGGAGATATTTTTTCCACTATTTTAAGTTGCACTCTCCCACGTTATTGATTCTGCTTCACAAAAAATCACTAGTTTAGTAACTTTCAAAAGAAATAATTTTTTTCATTTAAAAATATACTAAATTTTCAACAATATTTGTAAATGTTATGATATGCAATTTCTATCACATCATAGTACATGATGGTCTTATTTTACTTATTTGAATACCGTAAAATCCGGTGTATAACGCGCACTTTTAACACAAAAAACAAGATCGAAATTTATGGATGTGCGTTATACGCTGGGTATAAAAATGAGATATTTAAAAATGAAAAAAGCATAGAAAAAAATTAGACTTCTGTATAGATCGAAATACGGTTTATTTAAGCAAAATGACATTTCATGTGAACTTATAGGATGCATTTCTAGAGGTATAATATTCTTTTTTCAAAAACCTGGAATAATAACTCGAGAAAATTACTTCAAAACATAGGAGCATTGCTTACGTACATTTCAGGTATATCTAACAGTTAAAGTGAGTGAGAGTGAGAGAATATTAACGTCGCAATGATTAGCAACACGAGGGCTTTTGAAGACGGTCCGCGTAATTTTGAACCATAGTCAAGTGACGCGGACGACACCTGAGCTGGCACCCCCTCTCCTAACTACCACATCACACCAACGGGAGGACGTTTGAGCTCTCGACAGATTTAAAGTGCATCGCTCCCTTACACGCCCTAAAAGTTAAAAAATTGCTGCTCTAAAGTGTATGTGCGCGTTATACGCCGGATTTTTAAGAGAAATAAATTACATCAATATAAATTGCTAGTAACAATTATAAGCAAAATTTACTAATTTGACATCATGTGAAACAAAAACAAAAAAAAACGAACAAAAAAAGCCTTTGTGTTAGACTATTTACACTCCTACTTTTTATTTATTGAAGTGAAAACTTTTTTAGCGGCGTTGGGCAATTTTTGGTAGGGGAAAATCTTATAGGTTCGCGTCACCGACATGCTTATATTAGTACATCTGTAGCTATGCAGCTGACGTATAGTGCTGTGCATATCTTATAAGTGAAATGGAATGGATTTAGTGAAAAGTTCACTGTGCATTGCTTGTTGAATTCCGAGAATGGGCAATACATATTGATGGTTGCCGTTTATATTTCGCCTGGAAAATCTGTGAGACAGATACAACAATTTTTAATCGAAAATTTGATGATTTATACAAAAGAAGGTTCTGAATTACTCGAAAAAAGATTTGGCGAAAAATATATATGATAATGTACCGATGATTTTAAGTGGAGAATATTAACTTTGCAGATGATAAAAATCTACCACTATTTGAATTTCTGAATTAAACACTTAATTTAAATATGTCCAATGATCAAAAACTCACTACTACAAAATATAAAACGACGATCGATGTGGTTTTTACACATGATACTTAGATAAATTTGAATCAAATATTTTCCTTTCTTACTTTAGTTACCATAAGCCTATTGTATCTTTTTGAGAATAAAATGAAATAATTGAAAGTACAAAAAGTCTAAGTATTGTTGAAATTAATGATGACAATGATGCAAACAATTAAAATAATGTTAAAAATCAAGTACAAGTAAATACAAATACTATTCATAAATAATATGATTGTATATTAATTGTTATTTCAATTGAATTGTATTTATATTTTGTCATGATCTTGTACAGCCCGTATAATATATTTGAATGATAAAAAACCACTTAAACATCTATTTAGTTGTTTCTCGGAGTGTCAATAGATGCGAAATCCAAATTGATTGATTCAAACATTATGAAATTTCATGTTTTAATACTAAAAGTTCTAAGTTTTCTCTTCTATCGGCAGTCTCTATAACTGCCAATTTTTTTAATCTAATCATTTGAGTTTTAATTGGATATACTCGTTTATGCAGAGTCATTGGTTCTATTCTCGTTCTCTTTTCTGAAAAAAGATATTTATAGAAAAAAAAAACACTCTTTAAAATTCATACACAGATTGCAACTGAATGAACAAAACGCGAGTAAAGGCATAGTTTTGTAAACTGTCTAGATCAGGGGCCAGAATCCTTTTAGCTGTGGCCTGCCAAATCAATCTACCAATATGATTCGGTGTGTCATTTTAGTAGGAAATTTTTAAAATAATAAGATTATCTTCATTAAGCGTGAAGAATTGTGAACCCAGGGCAATTAAAAGGGCATACAGTTTTAATATAAATTAATTTTGCATCATTTAAAAATACTTATCATAAGAGAAAACAACATAAAATATAACTATTTCTCTAACAAAAATTTTTAAAAATTAAAATTTTACGTGTATTATATATTTTAAACATATTAATTACAATAAGAAATAAGCATAAAATATAATTTTTTCTTCATTATAGTCAAATAAAAATTTTATTGTGAGCGTAGAGCTTACACCACTTTACTTTAATACCGCAAAATTGGAGGTATAATTAGTGACTTCAATTTGATACATTTCTGAGTATTCAGTTGTTAAATAATTTCTTTGTGGACTCGAAATATTTTTCATACGAGGAAAGACTTTTTTACTTTAGATATGTAGAACTAAAAGCGTAAAGCAGAGAATACTTATACAATTTTATCTCTTCAAACAATTATATCTCACCAACAATGACATTCAATAATTTGCAAAAAATAGTTGTAAATTTATCTTTCAGATTTTTTTGTATTTCCGTTAATCTCTATAATTCTGAAGATGTTTGTCAAATAAGGTCCATTAAAAATTTATCAACTTCCATCCCCTCAAAAATTGACAAATTTGTAGAATAGGGCAGCGTGTCACTGAGAATTATACCACGTGCTATCTGTGACACGTGTGCCACAAGTTGTCGATCCCTGGCCTAGATATAAGCGAGGAGTTGCTCGCAAGTCTTCTTAAATAACGTGAAAATTTTAAATTAATTATGAAAAATGAAGTCACACATACGCAAAAACTATGATTTTATGAAATTACCTCTATTATATCACAGTACCTCGATCGTTAACCACTTTTGTGTCCAATATAGGTCCAATTAGGTCATTAAAAGTATTTCGTTAAGCATGCTGAGGAATAGTTATACATTTACAGTGACATGGTGTCATTAGCTAATGTAATGAGACAACAAATCTAGTGTCGTCCTCCCTTCTAGACATTGATTCAAAATTACTGAATCTTTTCACAATCGATATTTCAAATTGCATTAATTAAGCCTCAATCTAATGTTGAGTGAGTGAGTGGATATTAACGTCCCACTGTTCAGCTACACGAGGGCTTTTGGGGACGGTTCGCGTAATTTTGAACCAAGGTCAAGTGACGCGGACGACACCTGAGCTGGCACCCCCTCTCCTAACTACCACACCACGCTAACGGGAGGACGTTTGAGCTCTCGGCAGATTTAACGTGTGCATCGCTCCCCTACACAGCGGGTCTTTAGTGGTACTGGGATCGAAATCATGACACGCTAGCCACGATCCGATGCCTAGACCACTTGACTACCACGGCGAAGCTGAACATGGGACGTTAATAATCACTCACTCAATCTAATATTAGTATCTAAAAATTGATATTTCACTGGTTAGAGAAGATTAAAGATTTATATAGATCAGTGATTCTTAACCATTGTGGCTCGGTAATTTTTGTGATGAAAAATTCTTGAAGTGTGCGACTAGTTTTTTTTAAAGTATTAATTATGATCTGGAAAAAAAATTTGGAGCCGAAACATTCGGTCATTTTACAGACCTTTTGATAATAGCAAAGGACAGGTTACTGATTACTTCCTAAAATTTAGATGTAAAAAAATTGATTGGGTTCGCATTATATTTGTGATAACGGATACAACTATATATGAACTAACCTTTAACAAAATTTGTTTTGTAGGTAACATGTTGATCAAGTATTGAATGATTAAATTTTTAGACTTCTATGAAGTGTGGTTCCTGTAAGAATCAGTAGCCAGAGTAGCCGCCACTGTTGGAGATCACCGCTACCCCACGCCTCGGCATTGATTCAAAGTGACTTTGGATGTGTTCTTGGGGTACAACAGACCAAGCAGCTTCCACACGCTGCCAAAGTAGATCTGGTGTGGCAGCTGGGGGTGTAATCTGGGTCAATCGTTGAGCAACCATGGACCACATGTTTTCTATCGGCGAAAGATCCGGAGAGCGAGCCAGCCAGGGAAGCAATTCAATCTGGTGTAAAGAAGAACCTTTGGTCAACGGGTGCCACGTGTGGTCGCACATTTTCCTGTTGAAATATGGCTGTGGCCAAGCCCTGAAGGTAAGGAAGGATAACTGGCTCCAACACCTCGGAAATGTAGTGCTGGCTGTTTAAAGTACTTGCAATGCGTACTAGAGGAGTGCAAGAGTGATATCCAATACCGCCCCCAACCATAATACCCGGAGCAGGACTAGTGTGGCGGTGCATATTGCAGCTGTTCAGTATCCTCTCTCCACGGTGTCTCCAGACTCGAATCCGACCACCGTGGTGTTGCAGACAGATGCGTGAGTCGTTGGTAAAGACAACTTCATTCCATTCTGTCTCCCACATCCTTCTTTCATCGCACCGTTGGCGGTGGAGACGTCTGTGGTTCTTCGTCAAGGTTAGACCAAGCAATGGACGTCTTGTGGACAGACCACTCTGCTCTAAACGGCGTCGAATGGTACGCGCAGACTGAATGATGCGTTACAGACCCAATGTGCTGTGCTATGGTTCGTGATGGGACTGAGCGATCCGTCACTGTCATGCGCACAATTTGCCTGTCCTCACGCGAAGTGGTACACTGAGGTGGATGCAATTGACCACATTGGACCTTCGTATCCTCCTTCATCGAACGGTCACATATCCGCATTACAGTTGTTCGGTTTCGTTCAACACGACTACCGATTTCCCTGAAAGATAATCCACAATCTCGGTAGGCCACTATCTTTCCTTTGACGAACTCGGATACTTGATCAAAAGCTGATCGCTGTTTTCTTCAAGACATAACTGATCATTTTTTGAAAAAACCACAAGAAAAACCCAATTGCCGAACTTGAATTTGTTGAAATCTCCAAGCTTTAAATAGCGCTTCGAGATGGCGCCACAGGCCTGCGTGATGTGTGTCTGCGCTGAAATTCTAATCATTTGCATATCTCACCTCCGCTAATGCATGTTGTAAATTTCATGTTATCTGCGTGCTTCCTTCAAGCTGTTGCATTTACGGTGGCCAGCAGTGTATATTTACTATATCAGTGTTAAGCAATGAAAAGCCTATGCAATGTTTGACATAAACATACGTGAATTGTAATTTAAAATGTTAAAGTTAATTCATTTGTGTGTTGTGTGTGTGCGCGCGCGTGTGTATGTGTGTGTGTGTCAGTTAATTTTTTCGATTTCACTCCTTGCAATGGCATTTTGGTAACATTCTGTTCCAGCTCATTGTTTCCAAAAAATTCAAATGTCATAAAGGGGATTTTTCATTGGCAATCTTTAATCCGGGTACATTGAGAATACAATTTTTTTGATATGTTATTTTTATAAGAAACATAAAGTATTATAGATTGTATCTGGGTTGCATATGGTGGCCGGGGTAGCTAAAAAGTCAGGTCATGATCTCGAGGCAAGCACTTTCAATATGCGGATATGAAACCTGGTGCCATTGAAGATCTGCCGTGTAGAGAGACTGGACGTTTATAGAATCGGGTGTGCCACTTCATGTGCCTTTCTGTTCAATTGCGGAGGTTCACAATCTCAACGGTTCTTGCTCCGAGGTCCTTAACTCTCACACATGCACAGGCAATTGAGATTATTTTGAAGTCTCTGAGAAAAATGGGGGGAAATGAAATCTAAATGGACTAATGAAATCAACAAGTAATTTGTGTGTTCGTTTTTTTTTAAAATTCTCTGTTGAGTTCTATTGAATGAATAATTGCTCTTATGTAACTTGTATAATAATGATTATTATTTTCCCTGGTACATTAGATCCTTGTACTGGAGATCGTTGTAAAAATGGTGGAACTTGTCATGTATCTTGACATATCTTCAATTGTGTATGCAGAGCTCCGTTTTCTGGGGTAACATGTGAAGAGAGTAAGAACCATTTAATTTTTCAATTTATTTCAATCATACAGTTCAATGTTGAATACGTCTTTATTTCGACCTACTAGGAAGCTAATACTTCCCTTTACGTTTTTATCTTTGATTTAATAAATGTTCGAGTAATACTATCTATATTCTGAAAAATTAGTCAGGATTTAGTTGCGACTTTTGTTTTAGTTTTTGATTTGTATTGTATCAAAAAGTAGCAGATGAACGCTGACTCTTAGATTTAGACGACTTTGTAATGTTCATTCGTCTCATTGTTTTCTGAATTCATCTTATAGGGGGAAAGTATTATACGTAAGAGCAAATTTCATAATTTAAACTAAATTAATGAATAAACTTAATAATCCAAAGCACACAAAAATTAGTATAAGCAGTTAAGTATAAAGCAACAAAAAAGAGAATTGGAATTGCTTTTATTCTCTCCGATTGAATCGGTTGAAGGAATTATTAAAGGAATTCTAATATAACAGCTTCTGAAGAAATATTATTTCATATTGTATTATATATGAACACTGGGGAAGGGGGTTGCGTCAGACTGTCCACCCAACCAAAACATATGCACATGCACCTCAGTGCCTTAGGTAATAAAAACTGAAATATAGGCACAGTAGGACTTAGCCTTCATGGTCTGTTGCGCCAATGAGTTTAATTTAGTTTAGTTTAGTGTATAAAATTAAGTATATAACTATAAATCAAGAAAAATAGCACATAATTGATACGAAAAATGATATTACACACAAAATTTCAGTTTGAATCCCATTTGAATCTGGACCTGAATAACAAATGGAGGTGCACAAATGGAAACCTCAAAAGGTTTTTATAATTAAACTACTACAACCGTTAAAAGAGGAATAATTATATGATCTATCAACTCTTGGAAAATATCCCCATCAAATAAGAAATTACGAAGCCACAAGTTTTAATAATATACTGGTTATCATAAATGAAGGAAAAATCACAAACATAGCGATTACTCGCCCAAAAATTGCCAATCGCAATGAAATTTGAAAATGTTGGAAGTAAAACGAGCTCTCTGAACAATATTACATTATTCTAAATGGTGACGATCCAGTCGGATAAGGTTATTTGCAAGGAGCTCAAGAGCATAGCAATGGATGTCTCAGAGAAAGGCAGCTATTGTCGCTGCATGTCTGAGATTGGAAATCTTGTAAAGCGAAATAGTGACAATGAACTCCAGGCATCATTTGAATCAAGAACTGCGATGGTGAGCTATTGGGAGACTAGAGGCAGGAAAAAGTCAGATAGAAGTGGCTAGATGACTGAATTCGAGTCCTTCTGTGATTCATAGACTTTGGCAACAATTTCTAACCACGAATTCAACATACAAAGGTTTCCTCCAATGAGGGCCACGCACTACCACGAGTTCCAAAAACCGATATTAGTCATTATGTGCACGAAGGAATAGAACTGCTATTCCGGCTGGAGAGAGAACTCAGATTTTTCTTCGCAGTAGACTCCGGAAGGTTGATATCAAGATCAAGCGTGCGTCGAAGGCTTCATGAAAGTGGTCTTTATGAGACGCGCGGCCAGCCATTTGCGTCTCACTTACCTCACACCACGGGCGAGAGCGTTTGCAGTGGCCACGTTAACATGTTCATTGGGTGCGAGATTAATTGTGGGCTTTTCTCTTTACGGATGAGTCTAAGTTTAACTTCGAAAGCGATAGTAGGCGTATTTTTATTTGGAAAGAACTTGGAACTCGTTTTCATCCATGTCATATCCATGAAAGAGATGCATACGGATCAGGGCAGTGTCTAAGTTTGGGGGGTGTATCTTTGGGTAGACGCTCAGACTTTCATGTATTTTCCCGTGTAAAGGTTAATGCTCGTATCTATAGAAATGACATTCTGGATGATTATGAGTGTCTTTATTCCAGGGCAATAGGTGATGCTTTCATGACACAAGATGATAATTCAAGACCACATTAGGCTCACATCGTGGATGCTTATTTTGAGCAAGAAATAATTCAGCGCATGCAGTGACCAGCGCGATCACCAAACCTTAGTCCTATTCAGCATGTTTAGGACGCTCTAGGACGACTTATAGCTGCTCTCAATCCCCCTCCTAGGACATTTAGATATGCTTTCGTTCATTGTATACATATGTTAATTTCTGTAACACTATAATTGTATGGTGATTTCTTAATTATGCTATTTTGTACCTTCTTAAGTGTTGTATAATGTGTTTACGTTTCCTTAAATTCTACTCATAACATTTTGAGTCATTTTTGTGATTTTCCCATAATTTATTATAACCAATGTAAATTTAAAAAGAAAAAGCTCTCTTTTGGGGCTTCTTGACAAGTCGACCCTTGTTACTTAGTGCGATGAAAATCTCTGGGAAAAGTTACAAATATCACCATCTGGTGTTGAAACTGAAAAACATGAAATTGTACGAAAGATAACCTTTAACAATTGACTGTTTTCGTCTGTTAGTAAAATTCGTTAAAACCGTAGGTACGCATATGTGTACCTTTCATCTGAAGAGGTTACATATAAATAAAATAAATTACATTTAAGAATAAAACAGAAATTTTCGTGGAATTTAAATTGTATTCATGAATTTAAGATAGCTGATAGCTTTGCGAATGAATCTCTTTCAAAACGACTTTTATAACGCAGGATATTTTAAATCCTGGTACTTTTAAAATCCTCCTAAAGTGACAATTCATTTGTGCCATACACATACACACACGCAAACAGGCATACGATTTTGAAACTTATATATGAATAGTTTAATAACTAAAGGGTCTTTCCATGAATAGATGTTTGTACTGATAATCCATGTCTAAACGGAGGTACTTGCTACTTTGATGGAAGTTCGTTCAAATGCAAATGCAGACGTCCGTATTTTGAAGAAAAATGTGACAAAGGTAAGCATTTCTTTACATAGAATTGATAGTTAAAGATAAATTCTTTACAGATAATTACTTCACTACATTTTAAAGATGCAATGAGGTAAATGTACATGAATTTTCCTCGCTTTGAAAATGCTTCGTTTGCTTGTTTGAATCTCTTCAAACTTTTCACATGTTTTCTACACATGAGTTAATAAAAAAAAGCAAATCAAAATTTCACAAAAATGGTTTCCTTAAAATATTGCAAAAAATACAATAAGTGCATATCAAAATTGTTGACTGCATGACGAGTAATTATTTTTTGAAAATTTCTTTAAATGTAATCCTTTTTAACATTATGTAGATATGAACCATGTTGCAAGGAGTATTTTCTTGAAAACAAGTTAAAAGATATGAACTTTTAAAAAAAATACTAGCGTAAGTCATTTAAATGACGAAACATTATTGTAGCACATTATGGCCTGATTGTTCTCTTACTGCTGTAATATGGATCTACAAAACGAGATCCCCTAAAAGATATCTATTTCGAGATCTGACCTTGATCCAAAATTACGAATTAGATCGATTATGTCAAACGAGACTTTCAGAAACGCGTAATGGGCTCAATTCATGTGACGTCGTAGTCAAATGATAATGATAACCATTTGTTTTCAGCCAATATGTTCAAAATATGTGGCGTCATACACACGATGAAAGCAATCATGTGTTTTACAGCTAATCAGTTCATGCGCTTCGTTATTGCCAACCTTTTGATCTTTTCAGAAAATTTCTCCTAAAAATAACAAATTTGTCAACAACTATAATAAACATGGGTAGACAAAACGCATTTTGTTTAAAACTAAATGCGTAAAATAAGATATTTTTTTAATTTAAAAATCGTTAAGCAAATTTATTTTTTAAAACATTTGAGCATTTTTACCCAGTTGTAAAATTTGAAACTTTACCAAAGTTATACTAATAGAACAACAAGTACAATTAGTTTAATGACCGTTTTAAATTCAACGGAGATCACGTGTTTGTTTTTATCATGTGACCATGAATTGTGCAGTTTGAATACAAGCTTCACTGAGATGTAAAATAAACATTTATTAAAAAAATATATATTACATAAAAAACTCGAGAGTTCCTATCTGTGTCTCCACTCTAATTAGAAATTGATTTTTTATTAGAATTTTATCCTTTCCTTGCTCTCTGTTCTTCCACTGGGACTGTGTGAATTTTTTTTATCTTGCTTTCTTCACTATCAAGTTTTTCGCAACTATGCGCAAAAAATTATCTCTGATGTTATTTACGTTTTTTTAAAAAAATATTTTTTTTTAAAGAAAATAATTCTTTTGCTTGTTATAAACTGAGCCAAAAACAAAATCTCTTACAGAAACAAACCAAATTTCTATAAAACAATTTCTATAAAAGATAATTCTTCTAGTGCGCCTTCAACATCTTTTGCTGAAGGTAAGAGACAAGCAACAAGCTTTTCGAATCGCAAATTTTATGAAATTTTTGACGCTTACCGCTTGACATCACACGAGACAAGGAAATCTAGTTTCGATTTCAATATCCCAAACGAAGTTCTGAATTCTACAAGGGTTGTAAACCTTACTACTAATACTATTAACCCGATGAATATGACTCTAGCAAACACACTCGAGCCAGGTAATCATCATAAATTTTAAAGCAATAATCTCTTGACGTCCATGATACTTTGAGTGTAGTTAGGCTCCTTTATATTAGTAATTTCAAGTATATGTTCTTTTTTATTCTATTTTTAAATATTTTTAACAATGTATTGCATAAAATAAACGTAGTTTTAAGCAGTAGAAGACTTACAACATATCGTACAACATACCGTCGACCTAATTATCAGAATGCGTAAATCGAAAAGGAAGTAATTTGATGTAGGAGTGCTACGCACCAAGCAGTGGTTGTTGTCGAGTCACATGGAATACAAGATGGTGGCCTAGCAGTAACAAATTGCCAGGAAAATAATTGTAATGCAATGTTATGAAATATCTTTCAAATGAAGAATATAAAAATCGATTAAAAATAATCAATGCCAACCTATGATGAATATCAATATAATATAATAAAATTATACATACTTTATGTAATATATTTTTATCATATAACATAATTTAATAGTAATTATGATGTATGATAATATTCATATAATTTTTTATAATAATTATATATTATATATAGTAACATTATATAATATAAACTTTTGTATACATGCTATTTATATAATATAATTATTATGTATAAAAATGTTCATACAGTATAATAAAATAAAAAAATAACATAATAATTGTAAATAAATAGCATTTGTAATACTTATAAAAAAGTAAAATAAAAAATAATTTTTATAAATAATATAAAAAACAATTTTTTTATGTATAATAATTAACTAAAACAATTACATAATATGTATTTATTTAATAATAAATATCCATTAGTTTATGCTGATAACTTGCAATAATCCTCAAATCTACGAGTTCCTTCAATGAATTTCATCGAACAAGGAACGTTCAATGAAATATTATTAAAAGTAAAATAAAGGGGAAATGTGTGATATATAGCAATAAATAAAAGCTCAGAACTCATTTTTCAAAGAAAATATTCTGGTACTCACCAATGATATGAAGAATATCCATATTCGAAAATAAAACAAAATACAATAGAAGACTAAAACAGTAGCTTCAAGAACAAATGGAAATGGTTCACTTTTCAAAGAAATCGAATTAAAATCGTCTGAAATTATTAGGGTTACCACGAAAAAAAAAACCCAATGAAATTAACTCTATAATATACGTTTCATCCCATAGCAGCCTCATTACCACATGATAAAAATATCAAGGTAACCATATTGTAATGTTATCGCCCATCTTGATGAACATAGGCAACAATTTGGCGCGTAGCACTCCTATAGCAAATTAGTACCCTAGAAGGAGTTATCTATGATAATCAAGCCGACGATTTATATTGTTACAATTCAATTAAAAATAATTTACTTTAAATACTGAATACCATGATAAAAAAGAGAGAAAGGAAACTTACTGATGGATAGAATAGAAGAGACGTTAAACAGTACCAAGGCTAGTTACTTTGCAGATCGTATTAAGCGTTCTTAAAGATAAACTATATATATGTATATACATCTATACAAATAAATAAAATTGAAGTGTCTGTTTGTAATTTCAAATTAGCAGCTTTTCACTAAATGCATTTAAAGTACATATGGTACTTATATCAAAAAATAATTTTTAAAATTTTGTCTGTTGTTGTCTGTTTGTTCCGGCTAATCTCGGGAACTTCTGGTCGATTTTAAAAATTCTTTCACCAATGGAAAG